>OAMR01000556.1:99064-132868 GCA_900205405.1 Echinochloa crus-galli | reverse complement strand
ATGGTTTCAGGTCCAGATTCTCCCTGAAATGAACTAGAATCATTGTGTGGTGTGCCAAACGAAAGAATCTGGACTGAAACCATTGGCAGCGAAACAGGTGATTCTGTTTCAGCAGAGAAACATTTTAAATGAGAATCTGAATCTGAAACATTTCTGATAGAATCTGGATTCATGCCGAACGGGCCCTAAATTTTCTTTGTTTGAGTTACCTACTCCATAACTTCATTCATGGTAGGTTCTTATGGCTGATCTTCTGTCATATCCTTAATCTTCCTACTCTTCTGTGTTTCCGTCAGTATGCTGATCAGGAAAAATGGAGTATCATTTGTGAAAGTGTATCTCAGTTATTTATTCATCCCTTCTGCATTTTTCAATCTCAATGTGGAGTAACTTTGAGGCATTGCATTCATGCATTATTATACTTGTTCTCAACATAAAGAAATGGGCTTTCAGTTTGTCACAGGCCATCGGTTTTTTTTTTTGCTTTATTTTTTCAGTCATTCTCCGGGTTCATGATGAGTTAATCAAGATGTATCCCACGCTACTACTAATTCTTGTGCCAAGACATCCTCAGGACTGCAAGAATTTTTCCTTAGTATGTTAATGACACTTTTCTTACCCTTTTAATCAGCTTGTAGTTTATGAGACATTTGTCATTTTACTACTTGTTTCTTACCTCTATTTTGTATCATATCTTGTTGGATACTAAAAAGTCAAAACAATGCAATACTCAAAAGAGTTACAGGTGTAACCTTCAGTGTTTGAAATTTGAATTTCTTCAGCATGAAGATTGTCATGCATTTTAATTTGGATTTCCAACTCTGGACTGGTATCAGATGCCATTCAATTTGTTATTCCAACATATCTGAACCATATCTTTGTACATGTTGTTACAGGCACTGAAGAAACGTAAGCTCAATTTTGTGCTGAGGTCAACAAATGAAGTGGTGTCTTCAAGCACTAGGGTATACATGGTCGATACGTTAGGTTTGTGTGCCTCTCCTGAAAATTAATGTGCTCTTGGTGCAGAAATCTGTACGCCATTTTTGAACTATTATTTAACTGCATGAGATACCATTGGAATCTCTAAGGATTTAGCTATGGATAGGAGCGCTTGGAGACTAGCAATTAATGTGCCTGAGCCGTGATCTTTGCTTTCTTTTCTGCTTTCCTCTAACTCTTTTTCTGTTTTTTTTTTTGACCTTTTTGGTTTCACCTCTAGCCTACCCCAACTAGCTTGGGACAAAAGGCTATGTTGTTGTTGTTGTTGTTGTTGTTGTTTATAGGTATCTGGTTTTAGGTACGTTGTTTTTTTTACCGAAGTCGGGAGGGGAAGCCCCTACCTATTTTTATATATTTTCTTTTATTCTAAACCCAATTAATTCGCTCATACAGAGAGTCGAACCTGAGTCTGCTAGGTGTTACTCAGTTGCTCTAACCACTAGGCTTGGAGAAGGACATCAAAATCCTAGAAAAATCTTCTCTCTCCTATACCCACATCTTATTTTATGTGTTCAGTTTTATATATGCTGTTGGAGATGCTCTTATGACCTTATTTTAACAAACAGCTAAGCAGCAGTAGCAGTTGAGTCAGAGATTCAGTGTAATATTCATTCAACGCCTAAAAGCCCCTTATCTTTGATACAAGTTGAACTGGTTACTAGATCTGGTGAGTGTTCAAATTATTGGGTTGATAAAAAAAACCTGAGGGGACCGGTAAGACCGAAAGGTCGATTTTCCGGGAGGAATTTCAGCCAAAATTTTTAAATTTTGAATAAATTTTGACTGAAATTTTGAAATGCTAGACGAAAGCTAGCCGAGAAGTAACTGGTAATATCGGTATGAACGTTTACCGGTCACTACTGGTAAACCCTATTTCGCCGAAAATCGGCGATTTTTGGCCGAACTTCTGAACAGAGCATGCATGTCCAATACAAACGGTGCAATGTCGAAAAGAACAACAGTTGCATTATTACTTTGCGACGTAATTAAATGGAAGAACTCAGCTTTCCGCTTGTGCGTGGTTCCTTGTTCCTCGGCCTCTCTCTCTCCCCCCTATGCGTTTTCATGTCCCCACTTGTCAATGCCGAGGTGGTGGAGCAGCGCCCAGAGATGGGTGATGAACTCGCCGCCCTGCGAGAGATGCAGCATGTGCTTCTGCACGTCGCCATATGGCGCGGCGTAGAGCAACGTCTGCACCCACAGAAGCGCCAGCAACTCCCAATGATCAGTAGAGCAGCTTCGCCGTATCCGTGTGTTGAGCAGCCATTTCCCCCATTGCACACCCATCGCAAAGGTGTCTTCGAGATTGAGCTCCTCAAGAACAGTAGCGTCATCCTGCTCCTGTAGTCCCATCTCCTCCAGACCGTGACCCTGTTCCAAACCCCATTGTCTCATGCGTTCCATGTGGATACCTTTCCCTGTGAAGCATTCAGCATCATCGAACGCCCTCTGTGTTTCCTTGGACGGCCCAGGGAGCAACTCTGGTGCAGACACCACAAGGTAGGCGAAGTACTTGGACAGAGATATGGCCACGCGCCGATTCCGATTCTTGATCTCTCTGTCGTCGTCACTGACTCCTCCTGCACTTGCTTCTTCCTGATGCTCTGATTGCTTACTGCAGTGCCATGTCGCGATGTGCCACATCATGACACGGTGCGTGAACGCGTAGGCATCAGACATTCTTATGCTAGGGTCATCCGACAAGAACCTGGGATAGTTACCCTTGAACAAGAGAGGGGCATTGCTGTAGGGAAGGTAGGATGCGTCTATCCCGTTGGCAACAAACACGGATGACCACTCCTTCCCTATCCTTGTGCTCTTGATCTTCAGCAGGAAATCAGCAATGGATGTCTTCACGTCGTCGTGCAACCTGATGGCAGGTCCTGTGTTAGAGGCCTTGCTGAGCAGCAATTCCTTAAGCGCCAGAGAAACGTACTGCATTCCAGCATTTACGGAGAGCCTGTTTAATAAGGAGCGACATCTAGTTACTAGCATATAGCACTCGTGTCCGTCCGGGTCCAAACAAGAGCTGCAATCTCTTTCTCTTCTTTTTATGTCGACGAGTGAATACTGCCCGAGCTTATCTTGCCAGAGGTACTTTTCAAACCAATTCATCCTGGTAACCGCAAGCACTTTCATTCTCATCCACCACTGCCCGAGTTTGTTCTTTTTGGAGCTGCATTGTGAACCTTGTTGGCTGATCGTGATGTACTGACAGGCAAAGGCGACTCGTGCGAAATTTGACGTCCAGCACCGTATCAACTGCACCAATTGCAGCAGACCCAGAGACACCAATATGGCAAGGGTGAAGATCCGGTCAGCCATTGTCGTGTCAACATCGATTGTGCCAGCACCAGCAAGGCCAGTGGTAGAGGAAACAATTGGGTAGCGGCCAGCAACTGCCCTAGGAATGGCAGCTGTTACCCCGACAAAACATATCCCAATGAATGAAGCAAATGCCCAGAAACTTGCAGTTTTTGCTTGATAGAAGTGAAGGAACTCATTGCTGCTGAAATAGACCTCGTATAGAAATGCCAACTCCACCTCAATCACCTTCAATGTCTGCATATAGTCTATGCCCGGACAACCATCATCTCCTACCAAACTCTCGAAAGCCTTTCTTCCTTCCACCATCTGCTTATTACTGCTGTCCAGCCCAAGGAAACGACGATGCAACAAATGAGACAGAGAGTAGCCAAGGCACACATCTTCAATTGTCAGGCCGTTGGCACTGACCTTTGCCAACTTCAGCGCACCCATATGATTGTGTACGTCAGCCATAGTTACCCAATTTTCTCCAAGAACACCAACCCCAATGCCATCAATGCTCCTGCGTAAATGGACTCTCAGTCTCTCACCGCCACCTGCTAAAGCAAGTGTTTCTGTAGAATCAAGCTCTGCACAGCATACTCTCCTTATGAAATCCTCCTCTTCAGCCAGCTCATCCCGCAATTTGCTTGGCAGGACAAGCGCCAGTGACATATGAAAGCCCTTGAAGAAGGTGATAGCAGACAACACACCGATGGCTAAGTTACCAACAACACTGGAGATGGTTGAGACACTGATTAGCAGGACATATCCACAGTAGAGAAACAGCTGAAATATAATCTTCAAGAATGGGCCCTTGTAGTCAAGGCCGACGTAGCCGGTGACTGGATCGACACAGCCAACAAGGGTGAGTAAAGATACAGCCCATATTGGATACATCTCACTTTTCACTGACGAAGATTGCATTAGACCAATGCTGTATGTCCCAAGGGATAGAGATAACACATGTGCAGCCACGAAGCCCTTTTGGATGATCCAACGATTGGACCAGCGGCGGCAAGATCCAAAGGCCGCAAGAAAGAAGGAGAGGATGATGGCCACCAATGCATGTGCCTCGATACGGAGCACTGTACCCCTAGGACTCTTCCATAGATCTCTCAGCTTATGCAACGAGTTTATGGATGTTTCATTTACCAAGTGTGATTCCATATTCCCTATCTATCCTACGGTAAGCCACCTTGAAAGAAGAAGGTATTTGTAAGTCAGCCTGCTATTTAACACTCCTGTCACAAAATCATAAACAAATCCAGCCGTTAGACTCTAATTATCGTAGATAATGACATCCATTGGATCTATTTTGTTTTATAATAATCCTCTAGATTTACATCTAAATTACCAACCATGTCCATAAATAAAACGAAACCAAAAGTCAACCCTAATATGCATCTAAATCACCTACAATGTCATAATTAAAAAGGTATCAAAAAAATACTCACCTATAATGTCACCACTATTTCACTAGCAGTTAGTGATCCCCTAAAAGGTATGTACTTTTTGCTTGCTTGTATGTTTGTTTTGGATGCTATCTTTTGGTTGTTGCGATTAGAAGGAATGCCGAGAAATTTCAAGATCAGAATCTAATACCTTGAGCAGTGATATTTCTGTTGCAGAAAGGCAATTGTTCCTAGTCACCCTACTATCTATGCTTATTTACAATATCAAGGTGTTTTAGATGGAACATGAAGAACCACCTAGAAAAATAGTACAACTATGAGTGTTACGTGCCTCTAGCATTAGCTGATTAATTAGAGACACTAGTTTGTGTATGTCTTACCAAAAGGGTAAGAGGGAGAGACTTTGATGAGGTATATTCTGATCCTCTTGAATAGTATGCTTTGCTAAGATACTTGACTCGTTAGTGAGGTTTATGCTTTGCTTTTATCATAAAATCTTAGTGGCTTACATTTATTAGAGAATTTTTATAAAGGCCTCATAGTAGATCCTTAACTTATGAGGCAAGCTACCTCGGGGATAATGGAAAATACGGCTTGCGGTGAAAGTGTCTACAACTGATATATCAGCCGTGCCAAGGTCAAGATCGACCTGGACCTTACATGATTAATATACTTAAAGTTGATATTAAATTGCTTTCCTGGTTATTTTCTATGGCTTTGCTAAGCACCAACTATAAGTGTACTCATCCTTGCTGACCGCTGCTCAGAAGGTGTGTGGAGCTGTATATTTCTAATAGACTTTACAATCATATATATTCTTTTGAACGTGTGATATTGATCTGTAATACACTTTTGATTTATCTATTATTGTGTTAAAAACGAACAAATGAGATGGAGCCATAAAATAAGTAATTTTGATTAGATACACTAGTTCGTCAACCTGTGCTCCTGCACGGGCTAGTATTTTTAAGGGAGATAATTGTTAGCAGTTCATGTATAAAGGAAAAAATCATTATTTTCACATGCTCTCTCTTTTTTGTTCATTTTTTTTAATCTTTATATGGTTGTGATATTTTTTAGTTACTGATTATACTTTTTTATCTCTGTTGTTCGTGACATGTGTTTAGTTGAAACCTTGTCTTAGTATATATGTTGGGCATGGAGCGAGACATGCTCATCACTTCTTTCATGCAGGTATATTCTTATATGTGGTCTGCATAGTGACACCCATCATACTTGTATAACTTTTAGTTTTCTCTATATTAACTATGGTAGAAGCCGTTAACCTTAAAGCATACGCATATAGGAGTACTCTGGGATATTTTCATAGTGACAAAAAGGTAGTTAATCAAGATATGGATTTAGATGTTATCTTACCTTATTTTTAGTAACTAATTGCATGGATTAGCAATTCCTGACTACTCAGGGTTTCAAGTTAATTCTCTCTATCAGATTCTTCTTTTTAAGAATTAGGAGGGATCACGTACACCTATGCTGGTAAAATGAGTTTATAGAGCAAAAGAAAGGACAAAGAGTTCTGAAACCAACCAAAAAGCCCTAGCTAATCAGTGATGAAAGGGAAGTGACCTTTCTTAGCATAATGCTGGAGAAATTTAATAAGGAAAATTTGTGCATCTGTTCATTGAAAATTAATTTTTATGCACTTAATCACGATTTGAGAAAAAAATCCAGTGTCCCAAACAGAACAAATAATTATTCGCATAAGTATCGCACAAAGTTACTTATGCTACTAGTGTACTTTGCATCATAGTAAATATTGTTATATCTCTCAGAAAAAATTAGCTGTATAAAGAATCATGAAGTTGTACCTTGTTAGTTGATATATTCTTTGCAACGGACTTAATCTCCATATGTTCAACTTGGACATTAATTTTCTTGACAATTTAACATAGTGTCCCTCTGTCAAGAAACGTGAGGTTTCTTTTCCCAATTTATCATGCAGGATGGCGTGTGAAGCTTTTTCTTATTTGCCTTTGAGGCTCCATAATAGCTCCACTTGACTTCTCTACTTACTTGACCAAGTGTTAATCCAGTCTTATTTCTTTCTTTTTTTAACTGAACTCCAAGTAGAACTGCATATATTGAGGAAAAAATAAACAAACAAAGAAAATGTTAGCATCATCTTTATATGCATGAACCGGTAACGATGGGTAATGCATGTCTTGGCCTGCTTATAAGAGTTCTTTTATGTACGCACTCACCAATAATCAAATCACGATATTAAACATATATTTGCTGGATGCGACAATGTTATTCACTATGTGTAGGTACCTCAGATGCAGAGCCATGTTAAGCTGTCGCAGTTTCAGTGGGTGTGTTTAGTTCCACCAAACTTCTCAAAATTCTCTCTCCAAACTTCACTATTTACATATCACATCAAATCACATTAAATCTCTCTCATGCATGGAGCACTAAACGTGGGTAAATAAAAAAAGTAATACATAGTTTTGATGTACACGACGAGACGAATCTCTTGAACCTAGTTAGGTCATGGTAGGACAACGATTACCACAAACAAATGAAAAGACAGTGTTGGATATGATGTGATATTTTCGCCAAATTTTACCACCCTATTTTGAAACTAAACACACCCAGTCAATCAATCTGACAGGCTGACACAAGAATTGCATAGGTAATGTCACTCTCACGTATCTCACTCTCACGTCAAAAGACGTCCGCGGAGCGCGCAGGTAGGTACGGCCGTGGAAGTGCTGCAGCCACGTCACAGGTAACGAACAACACATGTGGTCTTCCCTGCATGTTGTTGTTCCTAGATCACCATAGATGAGCCTATCGAGATTGTGTCGAAGAGGAGGACGTGTAGTTCATCGGACGTGAAGGCGTTCTATTTCTCTCTCACCTTCTAGCTTTTTGTTTCCTGTCTTTGCTGGATCGCGATCATCAACAATCACCGGCAAAACCAAGTAAGCAGATCCCACATCATATTAGGGTTGCAGGCGCGATGAGACCCGCTTCGGACGATAATGGTGTGCGCTCATGGTGACGGCGGCGCTGGCTAGGTATGTGGCAGCACGATTATTGGCCTCGGCTGTAGGGTATGATTGCATAGCTCCAATCCAATAGGCACATGCTTCTCTATTATTTTCATAATGGCAATAGTGGATAATTTAGATTTAGATGAAAGGGTTATTTTAGATGATTTCTATAGTGGCATGTGTGTGGGTAATTTTTTAGAAAATTGAAGAGATCCAATGGCTATTATTATCTATAATGGTTCACATCTACCAAATTGATGGTCGGATGTTTCTAATTTTTGTGGGAATTTTTAGGATTTATCTTTTTTCTTAGCGCTTGTTGTGAGGATTATTGTCAAGGCTTTAAAAAGAGCCTTCAATTAGTAATAGTAAGATGCCTTATTTATTTATCTTTGATTTTCTACCAATTATGTCTCTTAGGAAATTTCTCATCCTCTGCTGGTGTATGGGTTGATGGCTACTAGTTACTGCCTAGAAATTCGAGGTCTTTTTTAGACTATTAGAGATTCTAGTTCAAGAGATCCAGGTACCAAGTCTGAAGGTAGTTCTGTTAGAAAAGAAAGAGATGTCATGGAAACTACAGCCTCAACACTGATTTCTCCGGTTACAAGCTAGCAGCTTGGCAGGGCCAGAAAATAAATAGTGCACTCAAAACCATAAAAAGAAACTCAAAATAAATATTCGTCGAAAGATAAAGCTAGTGTTCATGAGATTGACATACCATGTTTCTCTGCTGATCTGTATCTGTTCCTGATCGAGTTGAGCTGAATTTCCTTTTCGCGGGCGGCTTCTCTCAGCTCAAAAATCAGATAACCTGTGGAACCGGAAGCTTAAGAAGAGTTCGATTTCCTCTAATTGACGAAGACGTACTTGACAACAGTTTCAAATGCAGACACCTGTCTGCAGCTTAGAGGCCGTTGAGAATGGATCTTGATCGAGGTCACTAAAAGACAATCGGACGGCCGAGCAGGATTACAGATTTACAGTTAGCTGTTTGTTTAATCTTTCTCCTTGCTGATCCTGACGTGATGATGAGGAACAGCCCACGAGGCCCAGTTGGAACAGCCCACGAGCCCTTTGAACATGCAACTACATAAGTTGGTTTAACTAGGTGCAACTCTTATATACTCCCTCCGTTCTGAAAAACCTGACGTTTAGGACAACGACACGGTCTTCAAAACACAACTTTGACCTCTTATTATTCTAAAAATATTTATCAAAGAGTGATATATGTATCCTTTTATGAAAGTATTTTTCAAGACAAATCTATTCACATAGTTTTCACATTTGTAAACTCAACAATTTAAAAGTTATTGATGATTTATATTCCCAATGTTTGACCTAAACTTTGTTCTAAACGTCAGGTTTTTCAGAACGGAGGGAGTATACCCTAATAAATACCCCCACAAGTTCAATTGGTGTGATGCGCTAGCAGTTGGAATTAAGTTATTAAATGCCCTGCTTGGAGTTCAGAAGATGTCATCTATATTTGATTACTTTCAGATGCCATCAACATGAAATTCCCCGGTTGATGTAGGCATACAGGTCATCTCTGTTCTTATAAGGAGTTTGAACACATTGTGCTAGGACACTTACAAGCCATTCTTTTATTAAAAAAAAACTTACAAGCCATTCTGAACATGCATACTACATACAAGTTGGATTTGACTAGTTGCAGGAAGCTGCTCGAATCAATACCCGTACTACTTCAATTGGTATGATGTGCCTAGCAGTTAGCATTACGTTATTAATTGCCCTGCTTGGAGTTCCATAAGGTGCATATCTATATTTGATTACTTTCTGATGCCATCATCAATATTTATTTCCCCTATTGATGTAGGCATACGGTTCATTTCTGTTCACAGATATGTAGTTTGGACACACTGTGATTGGACATTTACAAGTCTTGTGAACTCTTAGGTCATGTTTAACAGTTTAAACAGCCACGGTTTATGTATGCTTCGAAGATTGTACACGGACAACAGAACAGATAGCCACAGGCATTTGTCCGTATAGTGACTTGTCTATACGGAATCAACAATGAGCACCCAGCGTTTACAACAGACCACATACTCTGAATGGGACTAAGATTGCACATTTACATGTCAGTATCAGAGCTGTGATAGAGAAATGCCACAAGATGGCCTACATGCAGACACATGCTTGATACATAAAAACACGAGTTTTCCACAATATTTGGTAGGAAGGAAGAACCAGTAAAAGTTACATCTCCAAGAAAACAAAAGCTACATTATTATTGTTATTACATTGCGAAATAATATATACAAGCGTCGAATCAAGGCTAGCTGCTGGCATGAAGAGATCGACCCTTGTCGCCTTAGTCCATCTTGTTTACCGCTGCAACCTAGCTCGATCGAGACATCGTCTTCGTCCTTGTTATTATCGATCTTGTGCTTCCTCATCATGTTCCCACTTGTCGATGCCGAGGTGGTAGAGCAGGGCCCAGATCGAGGTGGGTGATGAACTCCCCGCCATGTGAGAGGTGCTGCATGTGTGCCGGCACGTCCCCGGATGGTGCAGCGTAGAGCAACGTCTGAACCCACAGAAGGCCCAGGCAGCAACTGTGGCGCCGGCACCACCAAGTAGCTAGGCGCAATACTTGGACAGGTCTATGGCCACACGCCGGTTTTTCTTGGAGTGCTTCGACAATAATGCATGCTGGTCCTCTCCTCCTGCTCTGCTAGTTCGCAGTAGCATATCGTGTGTCCCTAAACCCTAAACCCTAAACCCGGCCCTAAACCCGATTCGTTTGGTCTGCAGCCCCTTTGCCGAGTGTCGCCATCCTGACACTCGGCAAAGCACCTATTTGTCGAGTGTGAATCGTGCGACACTCGGCAAAGCTGTGGCACGTGTTGGACAACACGTGCCACGCACGCCAACGGCCGTGAAGGGCCGTTTGGACTGTTACAGCTTTGCCGAGTGTCTATCTTTAGACACTCGGCAAACATTTTGAAAATCTCATCCACAGACTGAGCTGTGCTTCGCCCAACATTTGTTCCTTCAGTTCCGGGCGTACTCCCAGGCAAAAGCGACTCTCGCCCAATTTGACGTCCTGCACCGCATCAACTGCACCAATTGTTGCAGAGCCAGGCACGCCAATATAAAAATAGTGATGAGCATGTCAGCTATCGTGGTGCTCACGAAGACAGCGCCGCCAATAGGACTAGGACAAGTGGAAGTCGTACTAGAGGTAACACGGTGGTGGCTAGCAATTGCTCCAGGAATGGCAACCGCTGCCCCAACAAAAACATATCCCAATGAATGAGGAGAATGCCCAAAAACTACCGGTTTTTGCTTGATATAAGTGAAGGAACTCATTGCTGCTGAAATAGACATCGTAGACAAAAGCCAACTCAACCTCAATCACCTTCAAGGTCCGAGTATAGTTGATGCCAATGGCCATCCTAGCTCACTTTATGCGTCGCTCTTCATTCCCGTATTCGCACACATGATCTGATCTGATATCCGATATCCGTTGGTGCATCTCAGTTGGAGTCCAGGGAACGTCGTCGATCGAAAGCATGCCAGAATGGCAACCTTGGGGCCGCGCCGCCGCAGCGCTTTCGTTTGCCCGGCCCATCAACGAGTGTATATACCCTTGCTGCGTGCTGGGCTGCCTGCATGGGCCGGCCCAACCATTTCTGTTGAAATTTCTGGCAAGGCGATTCATGGTTCATTCCGCCATTTATTTTTGGTTCAGAAGGTTACAAATTGCCTCCCAGACCCAGGCCCGTAGATTATATAGATAAATAAATGGAGTATTCTCAAAAAAAAATGGAGTTCATCTAACAAGCCTAGCATAGCAATACTGATTTTTTTTAAAAAAAGAAGCTTTATTGATCTTAGACAATTACATCAAGATGATACGATTATATAAGATACAACCCGACCTCTGTATAACTAAGATGCACACAGTCTATGAAAAAGAAAAAAAAAAGAGGGCGCCATGACCTAAAGATCATGTCGCAGCAAACTACCACAAGCGACTTTACCTTCTTCCGCTTCACAAACCAAAGCACCTCTTGGACTATGAAGTAGACTCCCGATGCAACGCCTCCAACGAGGAAACGGCCCGCGCACGTGCCGATATTGCAGTGACCCAACCAATTAAGACAAGATCAAATGTTTTCACAGGGGAGTAATTCATCTTAATCCAAACAATGACTTCAACAAGGTCACTGCCAGGTTCAACCAATTAAGGTCAGACTTAGGAATTTCTTCCCGAAACCGATGAATTAATAACAATTACCACCACGATAAAGTCACACCGTGTTGTTTCCCCCTTCTTACCAGGCCAATGCTTCCATATAAACCATACCTGACCCACTTTAAACGGCCACGAACTCGAAATCCGGCATACTATCTGAATTTGTAACCTGAGATACAATGCTGCACAGTAGCCACCGGGTACCCGTGCATAATCCATCGGAATAAATTGCAGATGAAATCCGTCTTCGAGAAAGAGAATCCGCGAATGAAGCCAAGTTGGCTCATGTCTCTTGGTCTATATGAAAAATAAAAGGATGCCATCACCAGATGTAGTTGCAAAGTCCGAAGTGCCCAAGACCGAGCGTCCGTGCATACCGATTGGTCGCCCCAGAAGCGCCGTGACGCCGCCCAAGGCCGGGCGCACGCGCCCCGCGCTTCCAGCCACCGTCAACGCCACATGCAACCAAGGCCGCCACACGCACCAGGCCGCCAACGCCCGTGCGACTGCAACGAAGCGCCGCCTACCCGCCGGAACAGATCCGTGTGAGACAGGTAAGGCCGCGCGTCAGAACGCCGCCGGCCCGTGCATCCGCCACTGGAGCGCCGCCCGCCGCCTCGACGGAGAAGATGCGGCCAACCGGCCGTCCGCGCCCGCATGTCGGCCGAAGACCGGGCACCGTCAGGAACGCGCCGCCGCCGCGAGATCCGGACGGAGCCGCCGGAGATCCACCCCGCCGCCACCATCCCGAGGTCTGCTGGGCTTCCGGCGAGACCCTCCGGCGGCGGCGAGGTGGAGGAAGGAGGGGGAGGGAGGTGGCGGCGGCGGCTGCTTGGGAGCCCAGCCGTGCGCCCACGGGAGCGACGCGGGGGTCGGGAGGGCCGCAGCAGAGTCAGAAGAAGAATTATGGATCAATTGAATATAAGCCAGACGCCCAGACCCCAAGAGTCCCAAATGGCCGTGTTTCTTTCTCACCGGGAAAAAAATTTTCAAAGGGAATCTTGGATGCATAAAGTACTAAATTAAGTCTATCTGCAAAACCTATTTAGGGACGAGTACAACTTTGTGCGACGAATCTAATAAGCCTAATTAATCCATATTTTGCTACAGTAGTGCTACAGTAACCATTCTCTAATCGTGCGGTCAAAGACCTCATTAGGTAGGTCTCACGAAATAGTTCAATGTTATGAAGGTAGTTTTGTAAACTGATTTTATGTAATACCTTTAATTATTGGTCAAAGGGGGTGGAAATATTTTTCCACCTCCAAAGAAACACGGCCAACTATGTATGAAGGAAACCGACAGAACCGTACCGTTGCCCAATGCAATCCATGGGAACAGATACTACGTACTCCCATGGATCTTCATTTCGCAATAAATTACAGTGCGAATGGCCAGTGGCAAGCATCCCAGTTCCCTGGATGATACAAACAATTAAACTTGAGTTGATCTCACAAGTCTAGACGTCAATCGATCAACAGCAGCATGTGTTGTATGGGTACGTGTGTACCGTCCCGGGAGCAAGGGCATGTACAGCCCACAGACGACTCGACGTCTGTAGAATCTCGAATTTAGCGTACAGACAGACAGTTCATGCAACCCACAGACAGAGAGACCGTCTGTAAGCTGTTTAATGCTTTGTATGTAGTTTAGGATCAACTATAAATATATTTGTGTATGTCATTGTGTGACTCAAAAGATGATATTTGTATACTATTTTGTGATTTGTTCTAAATAATGTATCGCACATAAAATACAAGGGCTAAACTATAATTTTTTATTTAATTCATATCAAGTTTACCATCTGAAGGATCTCAACGTGAAAACCATACTTACAAAGAGCTAAAATGTAAAATTGCAACCAAATATCTACCGAACTCAGAGCTTATCCTTTCTTTTTTTTTTTGAAACAAAGCTTATCCTTTCCCTGCGTCGGGCCTGCAACAAGCCAACCAGGCCGACGGCCCCAGCTCCCGCTGCACTCGCCGACGGCTGCCTCCCAGCTCCCGCGACCGCGTCGTTGCGCCCGCCTCTAGCCACCACCTCATCGCGTCCCTCGCCGTTGTGCCCACCACCGGCTTCCTCCTTCTTGCTGCTGGCACCCGGTGACAGCAAAGGCGGAGCACCTGCACCCGTCGATGGCACCGGCCCTCTGCAGCGGCTCCCGGCGGTTCATGGACTCCGGGATCACGTGCTTCTTCTTCTCCTTGCTGCTGCTGCTGCCCGCCGGCGCCGAGTAGCAATTCTCCTTGAAGGAGTGCCTGGCGGCGGGCTTCTTGTTGCTCGCCGGCGACGGCGAGGTCTGGTCCTGCAAGCCGTCGATCCCCATGAGGCGCGCGACGAGGCTGGGCGTCCTGGGCGTCTCGGCCTCGAACGACGGCGCGGTGGCCTTGTGCCGGCGGAGGTTGGTCTTCGCCAGGGCGTCGACCGGCTCGATCTGCGGCGACCGGAAGGAGTACGCACGCGCGGGGGGACTGATTTTTGGCGGGGGAGGAAGAGCGCGCACGGGATCCAGCTTGCCGCGGCGATGTGAGCGGACGGGTTCTACAGCGCGTCGTCGCGGGGCGATTCCGCCTCTGGAAACGGGACGGAGGCGACGCTCGGGCCCGTCGATGGAGCGTGCGGGGTCTTTTTTGCAAAGATGCCGTGTTACAGACGCCTGGTAGAGACGGGCTGTACGTGCCCTAACTCTGGCATTGCGACCACCCAGTATGCGCGATATTTGGACAGAGTAATTACCACGCCGAGATCCTTCTCTACTGCTTTCCTTTCACCCTCTGTGCAATCTTAATCCAACGAAAGCACCCTGGGCCCAACTAGTTCGCAGTGAGATGTAGCAACGTGCCACTTCACAATACAGCTTGTGTACTACCTTTCGTAGACATTCATATGTGAACGGTTAAGGCCGGATAATTTCCTTAATTAAAAAAGCTCGTGTACCTTCACCATCTGAAACATCAGGCTCGTGGTTATATGGAAGCTCCCTCAACTTCACTCCATTTCAAAGCAACATGGGAGGTTTATGTTAGAGCAACAAGTATATCAGTGTCGTCTAATAGATGATCTCATTCAGTGACATGTAATATTGAGATAACTTATCATATAATTAGTTGTCTCCTAGTAATGCAATATCTCGTAATTTATGTTTGAAAAAAATATTATCGATTGCATGGCAACAATTACTTATACAATGGTAGGAAGTTATCTTGTCGTTCGAAAAATTATTTCATGAGGCCCTCGTTTCGCGAAACATCTTTTTTCCATCAATAACCTTCTTCTCTCACCCCGATCTCTCTCCTTCACATCAGTACAAATCTGACGTGACACTGCATGAGATAACTTATAGTGATATGTACCAATTTACCTACTCTGTAGAATGATTCATGCAGCCATGTACTTCGCTTAGTGTTTTGAAGTTACCGGTGAAGGGGACCGTCGTGACACCATAAGAGGGGGTGAATTAGGTGTTTTAAAAACTAAGGCTTATGGTGAATGTGTATAACCTCTACAGGGTGTAAAACTATTATAGCAGTCATGCTCACGGTCAAGAGTGTCCTGGACCCTAACATGATTAATACACTGAAATATGATCTTAATTATCGTTACCTAAATATGATTATGGGTTTATGATGGTCATTAAATTATGATTTGCTATATACTTATATTTGCTAGTAAATAGATGCTTAATAAAATTTGACCAACTAAAAGTGCTAAATGCAGTTAGCCTTTCAGCCATCCACTTTATACAGCCTTGCATGTCATTTATTTACAAACTTTGCTGAGTACGACATGTGTTCACGCTTGTTTATTAATATTGCATCTTGAACACCCGGATTGTTGCTCAGATTGGGAGAATTTTGAGAAATTTACTTTTGATTCTGAGTAGTTCTATGCGAGTCCCCAGCCATCTGCATGTGGAGATGAAATTTATTTTGTTTCGTTTAGTTAAACGCTCATTTATTTGTTCCGCTATGACATTTGTGTCAACTCTGATATTATAATAAATGTACTTTAATACTCTTTCGTTATACATGGTTATGGTTATTCACTTGTGATGTCAATCATATATGTGTGTAAACTTGATCATGGCGCATATATGAGATGCATCTGATTTTCTTTATAAAACTGGTGTGACACTTTGGCCACTTGTATCTATATGTAGTTTGATCAATACTTGTCAATTATTTCAGACAGAATGCCCTCTGTGTTGCCTCAACTTTTGTATCATGTGTATAGTTACTTTGCATCCTTCTTTTTAGACATGGCCATATGTTCTTTTTCATTTTCTGAAAATTGTATATATCTAATTTTAGTGTTTGTTAGCTTCACCATGCCATGTATAAGGAAGAAGGCCAATGGTAGCAGTGCATAACATCAATCCTTGAATAATAGAAGGTGTATATTACAGTTTTCTCTTCTTTTTTATGTGCAAAATGTTGTAGTGGTGGTTGTTGAATCCCATAGTTGCCTACTCTTCTTTGCCGTAGACTCTATATAGTACTTTGTTTTTTAAAAACGAATCACATAAGACAGTGCGTATTTTATTGATATAGTAGAAAAAATACAACCCTACAACTCTGAGAGGCCCTAGGCAGGAAAACAACTATACTCGTCCGGTTAGATTGAAACATCAACGTGGGATACCACGTAGTACTTTGTTTAGTACTACGGCTGTGTTTAGTTCCCATAAAATTTCCAAAATTCTCTCTTCAAACTTCACTATTCACCTATCACATCAAATCTCTCTCCTCATGCATGAAGCACTAAACGTGGGTAAATAAAAAAACTAGTCGCATGGTTTTGATGTACACGACGGGACGAATCTTTTGAGCCTAGTTAGGTCATGGTAGGACAACGATTACCACAAACAAACGAAAAGTGCTACTGTGCGCTACAGTGTTCGATGCGAGATTTTCGCCAAATTTTTTCAATCCCTTTTTGAACTATAAACACACCCTACCAGAAGTCCAGAACGAAGATTCACAAGATACAGGGGGTCGGTGGAATCATGGTCGGTGATGGGCTTTTTCAGCAACTTCAGCAAAGGTGTTTCGACAGAAATTGCCATGCTGAGGATCGGAAGCAGCCCAGAACGAAGATGGTCGGTGCATCCACATATACTGATTACATCCTTGACTACAGCCAGTGACAGCCATATAATATGATACAGGAAAATTCATGACCACGTGCACCCCACTAAAACTCCCTCCATCCCTAAATAACTATCACCGTTGGTTTCCATACCATAACTTCCATTCAATTTGTAGAAAATACTACAACATTTTAATCTCCAAGTAAATTTATTAAAAAACTAGATTCAAATATCTATCTAACGATATTTATTATGTATCATAAATATTATATATATGTTTATATGTTTGGTCAAAGATGTTTCTCGAAAAGTGAAAATGATAAATATTTAAGGACGGAGGGAGTACACATAACTTGTCGTGTTTCCTTTTGGATGCGGTTGTTGGGTTTCCTTTTAGTTTTTTAATAAAAGAAAAAAGTTCTGGCTTCAACCTCCTCTACAGAGGATCAGTCCAAAAATTATTATAAAGAAACAGGCATTGCTACTACTGAACCTACCTTTTGTAACGCCACTTTCAGTGTGAGTTTTTAAACCGGCACTGATTAGTCTGATAGTATAAAATTCCCTCCCCTTCTTATTTAACTACTCCCTCCGTCCCAAAAAAGATGACATTCTAGGATTCAAAATTTGTCCCACGCAAGAAGTTATCGTAGCTTTTTGACATCTTGTGGACCCTCAAACACAAAAATAACGCGTCTATCCGCATGCTGTTGCCGTGATTTTAGCGGCAGCCAAAAAACTAGCGCAAAAAGAAAAAGGGGCGGCAACTAGACTGCGTGGTGCCAAAAAAAAAAACCGGGACTCACCACCTGCATGCGGCCATGCAGGCCCTTTAATTTCGCAGCTTTCCACCGTAAGAGCAACTCCAACAGTCTCTCTATTTTTCTTCTGTTAGCTTCCCAAAATTCTCTCTCCAAACATCACTATCCACCTATCAGATCAAATCTCTCTCCTCATGCATGGAGTACTAAACGTGGGTAAATAAAAAAACTAGTTGCATGGTTTTGATGTACACGACGAGACGAATCTTTTGAGCCTAGTTAGGTCATGGTAGGACAACGATTACCACAAACAAACGAAAAGTGCTACTGTGCGCTACAGTGTTCGATGCGAGATTTTCGCCAAATTTTTTCAATCCCTTTTTGAACTATAAACACACCCTACCAGAAGTCCAGAACGAAGATTCACAAGATACAGGGGGTCGGTGGAATCATGGTCGGTGATGGGCTTTTTCAGCAACTTCAGCAAAGGTGTTTCGACAGAAATTGCCATGCTGAGGATCGGAAGCAGCCCAGAACGAAGATGGTCGGTGCATCCACATATACTGATTACATCCTTGACTACAGCCAGTGACAGCCATATAATATGATACAGGAAAATTCATGACCACGTGCACCCCACTAAAACTCCCTCCATCCCTAAATAACTATCACCGTTGGTTTCCATACCATAACTTCCATTCAATTTGTAGAAAATACTACAACATTTTAATCTCCAAGTAAATTTATTAAAAAACTAGATTCAAATATCTATCTAACGATATTTATTATGTATCATAAATATTATATATATGTTTATATGTTTGGTCAAAGATGTTTCTCGAAAAGTGAAAATGATAAATATTTAAGGACGGAGGGAGTACACATAACTTGTCGTGTTTCCTTTTGGATGCGGTTGTTGGGTTTCCTTTTAGTTTTTTAATAAAAGAAAAAAGTTCTGGCTTCAACCTCCTCTACAGAGGATCAGTCCAAAAATTATTATAAAGAAACAGGCATTGCTACTACTGAACCTACCTTTTGTAACGCCACTTTCAGTGTGAGTTTTTAAACCGGCACTGATTAGTCTGATAGTATAAAATTCCCTCCCCTTCTTATTTAACTACTCCCTCCGTCCCAAAAAAGATGACATTCTAGGATTCAAAATTTGTCCCACGCAAGAAGTTATCGTAGCTTTTTGACATCTTGTGGACCCTCAAACACAAAAATAACGCGTCTATCCGCATGCTGTTGCCGTGATTTTAGCGGCAGCCAAAAAACTAGCGCAAAAAGAAAAAGGGGCGGCAACTAGACTGCGTGGTGCCAAAAAAAAAAACCGGGACTCACCACCTGCATGCGGCCATGCAGGCCCTTTAATTTCGCAGCTTTCCACCGTAAGAGCAACTCCAACAGTCTCTCTATTTTTCTTCTGTTAGCTAAAAAAGAAAATCTGCTGAAAAAACGGCATCCAACAGCTCCGGTATCCGACTCGCTATCGCATCCGGCTCGGTATCCAGCTCCTCCCCCTCGCCTTTTGTCGCGAGCGGCTGGGGCTCGCTATTCCCCTTCCGTGCGCCCGGACCCGCTTCTCCTTCCCGTGAAACCATGGCCGTCGGCCTCTCTTTCTCGCCAATGATTCCCTCGCCCACCACCTGCTGCTCCCCCTCGCCGCCGGATGCTGCTCCGATGTTGACGACGACGAGGAGCCCGCCTCCAACCTCGACCTCATCCTCGGCTGCTTCCCCATCTACCTCATCGGCATTTGCCCCGCCCCGGCCGCCGGCTTCCCCGCCGTGGCCGCGGCCGCGCGCGCCGCCCTGCCGGCCTTCCTCTCCCGGTTCTTCCCTTTCGCCGGCCGCGTCGTCACCAATGCCGGCACTAGCGCACCCGAGATCTCCTGCGACATCGCCGGCGCGGAGCTCGTGGTGGCCGAGGCCCGCGTGAGGCTTGCCGACGCCGACCGCTCCCTCGATGCGTCGCCGTGCCGTTCCAGCAGGGCCTTGCCCTGTCTCTGCAGCTCGTCGGGTTCGCCTGCGGCGGCTTCTCCCTCTTGTGCGGGGCACCAACCACCTCCTCGCTGACGGCCACGGCCTCACGGCGCTGCCCAACGCGTGGGCGGAGCTGCTCCGCACCGGCGGCGTCTCGTGGGAGCCCCACCACGAGCGGGCCTCGCTCTTCCGGCCACCCTCCCCGCCGCAGTTCGGCTCGGCCATGTACGACGGGGGCGACGAAGAAGAGTGGGCACCGGCGGACGAGGGGGACGAGGAGCTTCGAGGGCAGCTATGCGGAGGCGGGAAGGCACGGCGGACAACGGAGTCTGGCGGAGGCGCGCGGCGGCGGGGAAGAGCTCGGCGGCGGGGAGACACGGCAGTGGATGCGGTGTGCGTTGAGGAGAGGCAGGGGAGAAGAAGAAGGGATGAGGCTGACACGTGGGGCCCATATATATTTAATATATAGAGAATCCCACTTTAGAGAGCCTGTTGGTTTCCCCACCATTTTGAAGACTCTCTATTTTTTTTCAGAGTTGAAAAAACTTGAAATTTAGCTAAGATGATAGCTAGGCTCTTGGAGATGCTCTAACAGGAATAGATTTTACGGAAGTCAATCCAAAAGATAGGGGTTGCATGGTCATTTGACGTTTTGACTATTCTGTCCTAAAATTTCTTCGGTGTCATCTTTTTTGGGACGGAGGGAGTAGGTGGTATCCCGCGCGACGCCGCGGGAATTTCTTAAATAATATCTGAAAAAACTAAATTGATTGTATAGTAATATTTTTTTTGCAAACGATATTATACATGATTCAACATTAAATTTGAAAATAGAAACACTAAGGTAATTGCATGGATAGTATTGATAATAGAAGACCGGTGAATGACATCTACTGTGCGAATTTTATAGCATTGTACTTGCAAAAACCATGGATGATATTGATCATAGAAGATCCATGGATAACATAAATGGATAGTCCTAGTGGATGGATGACGTGGCAAGATTGCATGTTGAGAGAAATCTGTAGTGGGGAGCACAAACATAGTTTTGTACCCTAAACCTCATCGAAACTCCAGCTTTTTTAGGTTTACACTTTGACAACGTGTTTTGAGGCTAGTAACTAGCAATTCTTTCGTTCCTAACTCTTTTATTTGGCTTGAATTTATGGAGAGGGTGTTCTTTATTGTAGAGGCTATTTATCACCATTATCACCATGGTTGAGGTTGAATTTTGATGGTTACACAACACTAGCTTCATTTAAGGTTGGCGATTTACCACAGGTATCGGAAAGTAACGCTTTTTCTTAGTCCTCGTTGTTGGAGCCACTCTCAAGGGAATGCCCGCATAAAGGCCTCGCTCCTCGGTCAAGTAACTCCATGGATAGCCGATGGGCTCTGCCTACACTCGAGTGGCTTACCACCTTGCCTCTCCCAAATGCTCTTGTCGCTTCTACTCGGTATTCGGTAGAGCTTCGGCAAAAAAAATGATGCCCTCTCCTCCCTCTCACAATCACGGGCGTCCACTTTAAAAACTCGATTGGAGTGTCTCATAAGACTTACAAGCCCAAAAATTAAAATACAAGGTGCACACAAGCACCAATAGCAAATAGGTATGTAAACTTCGTCTAACTCTAGGCTAATCCATAAAGCAATACGCTGATAAGCCTAAACTAGCACTAATCAAGACCTAAGCCTTGTTGCTAATTACCCAATATTCTTATCGCTTTAATGGTTAGAGCACTCAATTTTATGTATAAGACACACTAGCTAACTTATCCAAACTCTAGCACAATTGAATGGTCGAGCAATAGGGTATAAATAACTAAACTAGCCGTTGTCAACCGTTACAACTTTTCTACATAACACCGAATTAATCGCCATAGACGGCTTCTCACTAAAGACGTCGACCTTCCATGTCATTCGGGACCATCATCATCTTACCCCGTCTACACCAGCGGTGGCGGTGCTTGCCCGTTGTGTTATGCACTTAGGCTGTTCGCAACGGTGACCCTTTAATCTACCCTCTAGAAGAGAATATTTCTGTCCATTCATCAACAATCTCACCTCTAAATCAATTTCTTCCGCACCCGTCAACCTCTATATCTCATCTCTATCCCAACCACTAGCTGTAGGGCCCACAACCTTTTTCTTTATTTATTTTCTCCCATTCCTCTCTTTCCACTCTATCTCTCTCCCACCTCTCTCATCTCCCGCCGCACTCTCCTTCCCCCTCCTCTCTTCCTCCGCCGCCCTCCGCGCCAACCTCGCCATGCTCCGCCCGACGCTGGTCCCGGCCCTCCGCGCCGCCACCTCCCTCGCCGCCAGTCGCCAGCTCCACCTCCTCGCGCTCCGCTCGGGCCTCTTCCCCTCCGCTCCCACTCTCCTCCCCACCACCGCCACTCCTCCGCGCCGCCCCCTTCCCTGCTCACTCGCCGCCCTCTCCCTACAAAGCTCCGCACGGCTCCGGGCATCGGCGGCGAGCGTGCCGGATGGTGCGGGGGCGAGCGTGGCGGGCGAGCGCACGGCGAGTCTCCTCCCTCGAATCGGCGACAGCGACCTCGAATTGGCGCGGCAGGCGGCGGCGGCAGACGCGAGGCCAGGCGGCGGCAGGAGGAGGAGGAGAGCGGGAGCGCGAAGATGTCGAAGGCGTAGCGGCTGCGGGCCAGCGTGGTGAAGACGATGGTGTCGTTAGTGGCGAGCGCGGCAGGGAGGACACCGTGGCGAAGCGAGGCGGCGCGCGAGGCGAGCAGTGCGTGGAGCGTGGGCCGGGCAGCGGGTGGACGGGGTGCCACAGCGGCCTCGAGGAGCTCGCCCCGCCGTCGAGGGAGAGGGCCTCAGAGAGGTGGAGCACGCCGGCGGGGTCGCGGGGCCCGGCCTCCCTAGGCAGCGGCCGTCCGTGCGCGCGGCCCTCCTCTTCCTCGCCGTAGTGCTGCTCGTCGAGCTGGAAGCCGTCCACGCGGAGGAGGAGGCGACCCGGGCAGCAACGGCGGGAGCCTGCGCGGCGGGGAGCAACGGGCGAGGTGGGGTTTCCGCGGGTGTCCTCCCCACAGGCCCGTCGTCGGGCTGGTCGCGGCAGTCACGGGAGAGGTCGCGGCAGCTATAGCGGCTGCGGCGAACGGCGAGCGGGCACGGCCTGCGCACGGCGGGGAGCAATGGCCGGCCGAATGCGGGATCCAAGCACAGAGTTTACCACGCGTGTTTCTCCCTCTCTGTCTTTCCCGTCTCACCGTCGCACTTAGGCCAGTCTCAGTGTTTCATCGTACAGTTACCTACATCAAAAACTAGGTAACTGTGCCAGATGAGTTTCATAGGGATGAAACTTTTTTCACATTTCATGAAACTCTCCACTCTCTTCTCTGCCACGTCAGCACATTAAATGCCATGAAACTACCATGAAACTGAGACTGGCCTTACCGCGTGCCGCTCTGGGTCTCGTATGCCGCTGCAGCCGGGAATCGGCAAAAACAGCCTACGTGGCACGGTATATTTTTTTACCGATTGGTTTTACAGTCACCAGTGCGAGCAGCCTTGCATACGCGTGCACCTAGAACTACGGCCCTGTTTGACTGATCCAATGCTTATTACGGTTTATTCTTTCTCACGTAATACTATTCATTCTAGCGACTGAGCACGAGCACGGTTTATTCTACCCGCCGAACATGGTCTACGTACGCGAATCCAAAACAATCGGGTTTCGTGCCGTCAGATCCTCCAACCTCGAGATATATGCAGTGCCACTTTAATAATTTTTTAATCGATTCTGTGCCTCGCTGCCTACTGCCCGTGCCTCCCTGCCATGATCATTTGCCTGGACCCAGGTCCGCACGGAGAGAGATGAGCGACGGAGAGAGATGCTGGTAGGAGGAGGCCTTGGGCCAAGAGAATCAGAGCTCAAGTGGGCCCACAGTACTAGTATGCCGTGCCTGGTTTTTCGCTGGATTATGCCTCGCCACACACGCACAAACAGGCACCAAGTGGGCCCCGCGGATATAGTTGTGGGACCAAATTCCTCCCACCCATCCACCAGCACGAACTTTGAAGCATCATCCACGATGAGAAAGGCCGGCCAATGAACAGTGCTCGGCTGGCAGCTTATTCCCTCTCACATAATACTATTTATTCTACCAGCCGAACACTATTCATTCTACCAGTCGAACATGCTTAAATTTGACAAACCGAGACGGCACCTTCCACGCTCAAAACAATCCCATATTTTGGCACACCGTACCGTCGCATGCATACATGAACGCAAAAGGCTTCTATATATATTTCTACGGGCAAGAAATGGAGCATTGCATGTTCTCCACCTCACGAGGCATGTGGTCGTACATACAGTACTTGCCCTCGTGCGGCCGCAGGGTGAGGAACTTTTGCAGAGAGCGCGTGTAACTTTTGCCCACTAGCAGCTAGCTATCTAGACAAGCCATCGTGTTTCACACGAGACTTGTGCCCGTAAACCCTAAGAAAATCAAACGGGGCCAAATTAAAAATGGAAGAATCTTAATTGGGCAGCACGAGGAGGAAATGATGCCATGGGTCACCACAGATGCAGCACCGCTAGGGTGGTGTGTACACAGATCGGCAGTCGTGTACTAGATGAGAATTCTCAGCTCACTTGCGGCCATATTGCCAGCTCAGGTTTAATAGCTGGCCGGGCACAAACACGTACATAATATATGTCCTATATCTTACTCCATGCCCAGGTTGTAATTGTCTATGATCAATAAAGCTTTTCTTTTTCAAAAAAAATGCCCAGGTTAATTAGGTGCGTATTTGAGTAGACTGGATGATAGGATATAGATATCAGTATATTGCTGCTTTTCTCTTTGACGAGGTCAGAGATGATGAGGCCCTAAGCGCACAAATTAAACAGAGCTGCACGCGGAATTCAGAATTAATATACTTTTGAAAGCACTACTCGTGTATTCAGAATTAACCTTGTTTGTCTCTCTGGGGAATCAATGTGCAAATTCATGGACGGAGAAAGCAGCATTATTATTGGAGTAGTTACGTTGTTGAGCCGTTTGGTGGTCAACTATGGTCATCCTTTTGACGGCATTATTTAAGGCTGTCCTCGGAGCTTTATTTAAGGCCCGGCCTCGTGTTCACTTCATCATAGTAGTTAAGACAACACAAGCACCATTTGCGACTCTAACTGGGCACTGGTGAGGAGTGCCTTCAATTCGGGAAGCTAATTAAGGGAATCAGGAGCTCTCACTTGCTTTCAGTTCATCCGGCCGATTGGGAAACCATACGGTAATTTACTATGAGCTCATATGACTAACTAAAAGAAAACTTCATTTACCATGTCGTTGCTTGGAAACCGTTATTATATGTTCTTTCTGCTTTCTACTCTTTGCATTAGATGGATAGCCACGTTTATGATGTATATTAGGCCAGTCTCAATGGAAGTTTCATGGACACAATTACCTAGAGTGACACATCATCTAAAAGTGTTTGAAACTAGGATGAAACACCCCCCTCTCAATGCATAATTTCATCAATTGTTGTTTCCTAGGTCACATGCAAGACACAAGCTGTCTAGGTAACTGTGTAGATGGGGTTTCATCACCATGAAACTCTTTCCACCTCTCTCTTCATTAATACAGAGCCACATCATCAAAAATGCTGACATGGCAGCTAATTTATTGTCCATGAAACTCCCACTGAGACTGGCCTTAGACCCTATTAGTTTCGGCATGCTTTCCACGTTCAGTTATTGATCATTACTATCCACAGAAATTTATATGATTTCTAGATATCCATGTAAATACTGAGAAATTAGAATATATGTCATTAATATGTCTACAAAATGGATTGTACATGGATTGAGCTCTATGAAGAGAAGCTCCAGCGTCTACACACCAACCTTGGACTGTTTGTTCAATTTATTGGATGAATAAGTAGACCGTTAGTTAGTTTGTCCTCCTCTGTAATTCATTCGATCTGGCTTGCTGTGTCCTCCTGAGTGTGCGCAGGTGAGACCTGGTTTTCTTTTATCTGCACTAGAGCTTATGCGTGGGGAAGGCCTGATGAACTAGTTCTCTACGACCAAGAAGCAAGTAATAATGGAAAATCTTGACAGCAAGTTTGCACAAGGCGTGCTCCATTCGGCTGCACCAGCGGCGGCGTACGTGCCAAAGAGCACGGAAGGCATTGTTTCCCTGTGGCGAAGCAAAGATGGCTTCTTCGCCGTGGCTGGAGCCCTTGTGGCTGTTTGCACTCTTCTATTTGCCATTCAGGTGGTTTTCGGCTGGTGGAGAAGATGCTTGAGCAATCTCTTCATAAAGTACTCTCTATGGCTGGCTTACACCGTCGCTCCCACCGTAGCAACCTACACCGTTGGTTTCACTGGTTCATTCATTGCTTCGGGACACACGCTCAAGGAGTTATCGGGGGAAGATGCGAGAACCCTTTTCCTGTGGTCCCTTTTATTGGCCTTTTTGCTACTAGGAAGCACAAACTCCACGATGGCCTACGATGTTGACGACAACAAGCAATACATGAGGCATCTCGTCCACCACGCATCATATGTGGTGAACATGGTTGGAGTCATCATGTTGGTTATGGAGGTTAAGGGAGCGGAAACCTGGGGGCTCGTTGCTTCACTTGTTCTAATCAATTTATTATATTATCCGCAAAGAATTATAACGGTTTGCGCAGGCATGAGAGCAAGTAGTTTCTCAGACCGTGGAAGCTTAAATCTTCAAGATTATATGAAGCATGAGCACTTGAAATCAACCACTTATAATCCTTTGACACTGCAAGGGTATAATTACCCCATCTTCAAGAAAGATGGGACAGATTTTACTGTTAGCGAAGTCTGGCAGACCAGCCAAGGTGTATTGGGCAGCAGTGCCGGTGCACGATTGAAGGAGGTTTGCCTTTCCTTTGCATTATGTGGTCTGTTGAGGCGGCGTTTCTTTGGGGCTGCCTGCCCCGAAGCCAAGCTTCAGAAGACGCACGACCTTGTTTTCCGAGGGTTGCTGTCCAACGCCGAGGAAAACTATGAATATGCATATAGGGTCATAGAAACAGAGCTGGCTTTCGCCCATGACCATTTCTTCACCAACTCTCAATCTCAATGTCTTGGGGTCTTCATCGTTCCGTATGGTATTTGGAAACTTGTTATATATTCCGAACTTCTTACTGCACCACAGAATGTCGTTGCTCATATCGTCACAGTAGTAATCATAGTGGTTCTTGTAGCACTCGAGCTGCTGCAGTTGTATATTTATCTATCATCCGACATTTTAAGGGTCTATATGGCATATCTCTGCTCCATCATGCCCTTGAGAGGTAGTGTGAGTCGATTATGTCGGATCCAGAATAACCTTCCCCAGCTCTTTGGATATTGGCTAAATCAGATTGGTCAGCACTCGCTGCTAAAGGATTTGCACAGAAGATCAATCGCCGCTGACGTGATGGGATCTCTATTTTGGATTATCTCTTTTATTAATCCTCCAGCTTTCCTTAGAGGAATCTCCAACCCAGGCGTGAAGGATCCGGATCGCATCCCCATAACCTGTCGCGTCAAGAAAGCGATAGCTCAAACTCTCAAATCCAGCAACGGTCATCTGTCCAATGGGGCATCTTCGCTGGAACGGAATGGTCAGGTTCAGCTTTCAAAGGAATTTCTGCTGGGAAGCCATGTGTTAGCATCGTTGATCAAGATCAGGCGAATACTTCGGAAGCAGAAGCTGGGCCTCGTCGCACTACTCGGCCTAGGAGGACAAGCGTTCGTATTTCCGGCCCAGAGTGCAGCAGGCCCGTGACCAGGGAGATGTGAGCTGTGAGCGGCGTGACCAGGGAGATGTGAGCTGTGAGCGGCGTGACCAGGGAGATGTGAGCTGTGAGCGGCGTGACCAGGGAGATGTGAGCTGTGAGCGGCGTGACCAGGGAGATGTGAGCTGTGAGCGGCGTGACCAGGGAGATGTGAGCTGTGAGCGGCGTGACCAGGGAGATGTGAGCTGTGAGCGGCGTGACCAGGGAGATGTGAGCTGTGAGCGGCGTGACCAGGGAGATGTGAGCTGTGAGCGGCGTGTGTGTGTGCAAGCTGTATAAAGGAGAGAATGAGAGAAGAGAGGATCATCATGTAACAAACAATATCGAAAAACAGAATCAATCCTGTCCTCGCCGTGAACCTCTTGCTAGCCTTCCCCTGTTCTCTTCTTCTTCTTCTCCAAGTTCTTCTCCAGATTATCCGGTGCGCTAACATTCTGGTATCAGAGACACGATCTGGATCACGATCCGCCCCATCCTCACTTCACCAGGCTCCAACGTCGTGCCGGCGCCATGGATCTGAATGCGAAGCTCATCATCGACGAACTATCCAAGCGCCACACCGAGAGCGACGCCAAGTGGGAGAAGCGCTTCCAGGATCTCGAGCGCAGCATCCACGACCTCGACCACACCCTCGGCGACCGCGTCGATCGCTTGGAGGCTGCCTCCAAGCTGCTCGACGAATGGCGTCCCCAAGTTGAAGCTTCCGTTGAGGACGTCCACTTGGAGGTCCGCAAGCTCTCGCGCCACTGGGATCGTTACGTGCGCGATGCTGCAGCGATCGATCAAGGCCTCATCCCAGTCCCCAAGTCAGCGACCGAGCGCCCATCTGCTTCGGGCACCACCGCTGACGGCCCCGCTGGGCACCGCGTCGAAATTCCAGTCCGGGAGGATGGATTTGGGTCGGTGTTCACCCAAGTTCATCTCCCGGTCAAGGGTACGTGTTCCCACTCATCCCCTCCCTCACCCCGCCATCACAATCACTCGCGTTCCTTTGGGGGAGGCTCGGATTTCATGGGGAAATTGCCTCGGTTGGATTTTCCGGTATTCGAAGGTGACAATCCCAAGCTTTGGTTGTCCCGGGCAGAGGATTTCTTCGAGATGTACCATGTAGACCCTTCTCGTTGGATTATGATTGCCACTATGCTGTCCAAGGGGGCTGCGGGGTTATGGTGGCAATCGGTTCAGAAAACTCTAAAACATGCTAGTTGGAACAAATTTTCTGCATCCTTGCTTGAGCGCTTTGAGCGCGATCAGCTTGAACTTTTGATGCGTCAGCTTTACCACATCAAGCAGACGGGCTCGGTTGTTGAATATGTTCAGCAATTCTCCGAACTCGTTGACCAGCTCACTGCCTATGATCATACCTCCGACCCTCGCTACTATATTGTTCGCTTTATTGATGGTTTACGCCCTGAGGTTCGATCTGTGGTGATTATGCAAAGGCCTTCGTCCTTGGATACTGCTTGTTCCCTTGCTATGTTGCAGGAAGAGGCGTCGGTGCCAGTTCGTCGGGATTTCAGGCGAACTGATGCTGGGTTTTCTGGCAAATTCTCGGGCGACAAGTTCGGGCATCGGAGTCCATTGCCCCTGCCGTCTCCACCGCGGTCTGATAAGCTGGAGGCTTATCCTCACCAGCAAGACAAGAAGCCCCCCGATGTCAAGTCCACTGGTGATAAATTCTCTGCTCTCAAGGCTTATCGTCATTCTCGCGGCCTTTGTGATCGTTGTGCCGAGAAGTGGAGCCCTGGGCATTCGTGTCAGCCTACAGTTCAACTTCATGCCCTGCAAGAAGTCTGGGACATCGTTGATGGTGAGCAGTCTGAACCAGCAGTCGATATTGGTCATTCCTCTGAAGAACAGTTGTTCTGTGCAATTTCTGAAAATGCTGTGAAAGGTTTTGATGGTCCTCGTACAATGAAGCTAGTGGGTTCCATCCAAGATCATTCAATTGTTGTGCTGGTTGATTCGGGGAGTTCACATACATTCATCAGTCAAGCTTTGGCCTCTCATTTAGCTGGTGTTGCTACTTTGCCAAGTGCTGTTTCAGTTCAGGTGGCTAATGGCAGTTATTTGCAGTGTGTATCTCACATTCCCCAAGGAGAATGGTTCATTGACCAGTACAGTTTTGTGTCAGATTTGAGGATTATTCCCTTGCAGCATTTTGACATCATCTTGGGTATGGACTGGTTGGAGTCATTTAGCCCAATGAAAGTTCACTGGAAATCCAAATGGATGTCTATTCCTTATAAAGGTTCAACAGTAGTGTTACATGGTCTGGTTCCTGAAAATGTTGATGAGGTGCTCCTTCAGGTCTGTACTGTTGAGCCTCCTACACCTGTGTCTGAAATTGACAAGTTGGTCTGCCCAGAAATTGCTACAATCATCCATGAGTTTGCTTCTGTGTTTCAGCTTGTCAGTGGCTTGCCTCCAATTAGATCATGTGACCATGTCATCCCTCTTGTTCCTGGTGCCAAGCCTGTCTATATTCGGCCATATCGTTATCCTCCGGCTCTCAAAGATGAAATCGAAAAGCAAATTCAGGATATGTTGGCCAAAGGTCGCATTCAGCCTAGCAGCAGCCCGTTTTCTTCTCCTTTGCTGCTGGTGAAGAAAAAAGATGGGTCATGGCGTCCTTGTGTGGATCCTTTGGCATTTATCAGCAAACCTTTGGGCCCCAAGTCAGCTGGCTTGTCCACTTATGAGAAGGAGTACCTTGCTATACTTTTGGCGGTGGAACAGTGGCGCACTTACCTCATTCATGCTGAGTTCACTATTTTCACTGACCAAAGAATCTTGATTCACTTAACTGATCAAAGGCTCAACACCCCATGGCAACAAAAGGTCTTTACCAAGTTGCTGGGACTCCAATATCGTATTGTCTACAAGCAGGGGTCTGATAATCGGGTGGCAGATGCTTTGTCTCGTAGGCCTCATGAATCTCCTTCTTGTATGGCAGTATCTTCTGTTGTACCTTCCTGGATAGTAGCAATTATTCAAGGATATTCTACTGATCCACATGCCCAAGAGGTGTTGGCCAAACTTGCTATTGATGGTGGCCAAGAAGCTGTGGGACAGATCGAGATAAGGTGTTCACTAGCTCATTTTGGCAGGAATTGTTTAAGCTGGTCCAAGTTTCTCTATGCATGAGTTCAAGCTATCATCCCCAGACTGATGGACAGACTGAAAGAGTTAACCAATGCTTGGAAACGTTTCTCAGGTGCTTTGTGCATGCTTGTCCTGCTAAATGGATGGAGTGGCTTAGCCTAGCAGAATTCTGGTACAATTCTTCTCCCCATTCTGCTATTGGCTGTTCACCCTTTGAAGCTCTGTATGGTTATGCTCCCAAGACAGTGGGTTTATCTGCACATGATGCTTGCTCCAACCCGGATCTCTTTGCTTGGATACAAGATAAGAAGCTAATGTCTCAACTGATTCAGCAACACCTGCTTAGGGCTCAGCAAAGGATGAAAAAGCAAGCTGACAAGAATCGTTCTGAACGCTCCTTTCAAGTGGGTGATGATGTCTATCTGAAGCTTCAGCCTTATGTACAGACCTCCATTGCTCCACGCTCCAATCAAAAGCTTTCGTTCAAGTTCTTCGGTCCATTCAAGATCATCAGTAAAATTGGCTCCGTGGCATACAAGTTACAGCTGCCAGCTTCTTCGGCTGTGCATCCGGTGTTCCACGTATCTCAATTGAAGAAGGCTCCTCCTTCCTCTGAACCAGTCTCTCCTTCTATACCTGACACTGATTCGGCGCTCCAATTCCCTGAGAAGATTCTGTCCAAAAGAGTGGTCTCCAGAGGCTCTTCTTCTATTCATCAAGTGTTGGTTCAATGGTCCGGATGGCCTCCAGTATTGGCAACCTGGGAAGATCAGGAGGCTCTGATGCAACGCTTCCCTGCCGCACCTGCTTGGGGTCAAGCAGGTTCTTCTCGGGGGAGGGATGTTAGCATCGTTGATCAAGATCAGGCGAATACTTCGGAAGCAGAAGCTGGGCCTCGTCGCACTACTCGGCCTAGGAGGACAAGCGTTCGTATTTCCGGCCCAGAGTGGAGCAGGCCCGTGACCAGGGAGATGTGAGCTGTGAGCGGCGTGACCAGGGAGATGTGAGCTGTGAGCGGCGTGACCAGGGAGATGTGAGCTGTGAGCGGCGTGACCAGGGAGATGTGAGCTGTGAGCGGCGTGACCAGGGAGATGTGAGCTGTGAGCGGCGTGACCAGGGAGATGTGAGCTGTGAGCGGCGTGACCAGGGAGATGTGAGCTGTGAGCGGCGTGACCAGGGAGATGTGAGCTGTGAGCGGCGTGTGTGTGTGCAAGCTGTATAAAGGAGAGAATGAGAGAAGAGAGGATCATCATGTAACAAACAATATCGAAAAACAGAATCAATCCTGTCCTCGCCGTGAACCTCTTGCTAGCCTTCCCCTGTTCTCTTCTTCTTCTTCTCCAAGTTCTTCTCCAGAATATCCGGTGCGCTAACACCATGCTGGAGACATGTTGATATGGCATATTGCAACGGAGTACTGCGACATCGCACAATCTCGTCAGGCAGTAAGACAAGATGATTTTGCATTATGCAACCGTGATGTTGCCACAAGACTATCGAGCTACTGCGCCTATTTGATGGCATTTGTCCCGGAGCTGCTCCCAGATCACCAGCTAGAGACCACAGCAATGTTTCATCGAACAAGGAAGGCAGCCCTGAAACATTTACAAAAAGAAAAGACACTGGACCAAAAATATGAAAAGCTCAGTAACTATGAGCAGCCGCAGCCTCAGCCAAATGAGAATATGAGAGATGACCAACCACCTGCACAAAACGGAAATATAAATGATGACCAGCCAGATTCAAAGGGTGTGGAAATTTTCGAGAAAGGGGTTCAGCTTGGAAAGAGGCTTGAAGGCATTAGAGATGATGGCAGACGCTGGAAGATACTGGCTGATTTCTGGACGGAGATGATACTGTACATTGCTCCATCCAACAATGCAAGAGATCATATACAGCATCTGGCAAATGGAGGAGAGTTCCTGACACATTTGTGGGCGCTGCTCACCCACGCAGGCATTCTAGAGAGGGATCAACCGACTGTCGTCAACGTACAAAATGCAGAAGCAAACCATACACACCAAGAGCACGCCCAAGGTCTTCAGCCGGACCAGCCTCACGCTGAAGGTACCCAAAATCCCGTGAGCCTTCACGAGATTGAAGAAGAAGAAATTGCTATTGATGGTGGCCAAGAAGCTGAAAGAGGAGGGGCACACGTTGATGGCAATGGTGGCTTTCCTAATTTGCCTGCTCAAGGCAACTATGATTCCACTGCAAGCAGCTCCGTCAATGACCGGCAACGAGTTGAAATTGTTTAAAATGTAAGTCATGTGGCTCTGCTTCTTTATAGTATTGCATTCTGTATATTCTTCATTTGCATTTGAAGTGGTTGTTTTTAAATCCTTTTCTTTGAATGACATGGTTTGCTAAAAAATACTACAGCAGCACAAAAATGCTGAGCCTGTTTACATATATATGTTCTTCGGAGAAGAAACGGTTTTTTTATATATTTAAATAAAAAGCAGAGTATACCTCACGTTTAGTCATACATATATCATTGCTGAGCCTGTTTACTTTTGAACTTGCAGGTTCAAGGAAAGCTCTGCATCTTTATTCCAGAAATAACCATACTGGCCTGAAGCTCATGTTGTCATGCAGAGTTCTTCACTCTGTAAACTGTTACATATCTCAATCTACCTCTGTGGTTTGCTTTAGTGGTTTTTTATTACTCAAGTTTAGATGGTTGCTTGCTGTTGTACTAGCATCCGTTCTTTTCATGTCCTTGTCTGTTGTTTCAGACAAATGGCTTTTAGCGTTTCCAGTTTCCCTTTTTTTCCCATTTAGGCGTGATGACAATTCTTAATTCCTTTTTTTTTTATTCGGCAACTCAGCTATATGACTGGAAAGCTGTTGCTTAAGCTGGAGAGTGTAAAGTTCATCATCGCAAGTCATTCTGTAAAGTCTTCCCAAGTAGCTCTTGTTCTACCATACTACTATCCCTGCACTCAGTGTTAGAAATAATTTTTTTATTTTATTATCCTTCCAGCAGGAGAATTTCCCATTTCTTGCAGAGTACAGATGTTCCCGTAGTAGAACTACATTCTATTACATCCTTGGCTCCTTAGTCTTTATGGAAGACAAATCCTCCCAAAACTGCATCTTGGTGCTCT
>OAMR01000556.1:19642-94387 GCA_900205405.1 Echinochloa crus-galli | reverse complement strand
CGTCGGCGCGACCGTGTCGGGCGGCTCCGCCAGTCGTCGGCGGCCGGGCCCCTCGCCATGGCTGCCTCCGGCCGACGGGGCCGGATCTGGGGGGTGGCCCCAGATCTGGACCCATGGCGGCAGCCGCCGGCGCCCCCTCCTCGGCGGCCCGCCGCGGCTCTCATGGGCCACCTGGCGCGGCTGCCTTGGCGCCGGCGGCCGGCTCTGGGGGGGGGGGGGCGCCCCTCCTCGCCGGGATCTGGGGCGGCGGCCCCCCTGACGGGCTGGGCTGCCGCCCGGCGCCCGCAGGGCTCTGGCGCTCCCCCGCAGCTGCTTGGCCCCGGGCGGTGCAGTGACGAGGGTACAAGAAACGTCGCCTGTGACTCCATCTTGGCCGGTGGCGCCGCCTCCGTTCTTCGCTTCGCCAACGAAGCAGCTCCCGGAGCGCCGTCAAGTCACCGACGCTAGGTTCATGGTTTCTATCCCACTCTGTGAGGTGCGGTGCCGTCCCATTGGGGGGACGACAGGAGTTTTTGGGACCAATCGAGGGTCCCAAGCCTCCCCGAAGCGTCGGGTGTTACCGAGCAAGTGCATATGGAACCTAGTGACGATCTTCGGCGGTGGCGATGGTGGGCGGTGGATGGAGGCGAGTGGGATTGGTTTAGGCGCTCTCGGCTCGTCGGACGATTTTCCTCAAGCGTAAGCTTCGACCCGGTTGCCGGGTCGGACAACGGCGTTTGCTCTTCCCTCTTGAGGGCGTTGTCTGCAGGACCTCGTTCGACGGCGGTTCGTGGAAGCTCTTCGTGGTGAAAACCAAACGCGGGCGCCGTGTGTCTTTGCCTTCCTGAAGGAGTTGTTTGGAGTTCTTCCTGTAGCCGTTGGTGATGGTGTCTTAGGCTCCGCGGACAGTCGGGTCCGATAGATGGTGTGTTGGTTTGTTGGCTCTCTAGGGTGTTCGTTGTACGTAGTCTTTGGCTACCTGGCGCGTGGCCTAGAGGGTCCTTTTTAGGATCTGTTGGATGCCGCTCGTCTAGCGGTTGGTGCTTTATTGTAAACCGGTAATCCCGGTATTTCCTTTGCTTTATATATAAAGCTGGCTTCGGCCTTTGGAGGATGTGTATCCTTTTTTTACAGAAGTTACCCTATTTATCTTAATTTTCTGTCCACTAATCATTTTCCGATGAGATAGATCAACTGCCATCTGGCTCTTATATCTGCTACCATGTCATTGAGTATTTGAATTCAGAAAATAGAACATTATTGTCTGTGGGCCAATTCGATGTCTTGACAGCATTCTCCCCACTGATAATAGGGGACATATCCAGTGCAAACCAACCCTTCCGTGCAAACTTTGGAAATGTGCCAGTACCCATTCATCTTGGTTTTGGACTCATGCATTCTATATATAGGTCCTTACTCAGTTGGGCTACAATAGCAATACATTGTTCCTAACTGTTACTACTGCATTGAGTAAAGTTTCATTTTTACCAACCACAGCTGCATTCTGAACTTGGAGACTGGAGAAAGAAGCCTGAACACTACTGAAAATGATGAAGCCTTCTTTTGTTCAGTTGTATCTTTGCCCTTGTAGGCTGCTGTACTTCACCTGTTCCAGCAACATTGAATCGAGAACAGTTAGAGCAGCAACAATACTAACAGACTGAAAGCAAATCTATCGGTCTGGATGTACCCTTACGTGCATTGATGCTAGTGTGTGGATAGCAAGTCTCTGCACTGCTCTATCAGAATGTGTTGAATGAAAACTCTGGAGAGCTGGGACGCCAACACATTCGTCTGGGCTATCTGAAGAAAATGGGAAATCATTTCAGACCGGAAAACTGCAGCTTCTATATGGTTCAGTGCTAGATCACATCGCTTATTGTGATATTGGTAGCATTGCGTAAGTGTTATATGATTCAAATAAAGTAGAAAGGAAACTAGAAAGTGTTAAAATTAGCACCTTAGGCAGTTGAGTGCTTGTTGAGTTTCCTATAGAATGCATGACTCCAACAGCTGAGCAAAGAGCATTTTTTATTCCTTGAATATCTGCCTGCAAATACGAACTCTAGTATTTCAATTGGAAAGAAGCGTGATGAAAAATATTTCGTGTTTTGTCATTTTACGATACACCAACCATTGCCCCATTGGAGACCGGAAGGCGCAGAATAGTAGCATTCAGAGCCTGTGTTGCTCCTGATAAAGAATGGGCATGATCCCTCTCCAGAAAGGACCACTCTTGCAGGTATTTCATCTGCATATTTGAAGTTTATCAGATTTTGTGACAATGTGTACTCAAAAAATGAATTTAACATCAAAACTTAGTTGCTCCTGCAGTTCCAGAGGGACTGTCACACCCTAAAATTTCCAATTTTAGGATGTGAATAATAAACTTAATTAATACAACGATTTTCTACAATTTCTAAAATTCTTCTAAGCTGTATTATAACTTTCAGGGAATTTAGTATAGGGAAATTCTATTTTCTAAATTAAATTAAAATAATATAGGATTAATAGTAAGTGCCTCGCATTCTTGTTGGCTGTATCGAGTTTTGTTTGTGTGAAGCTCAAATAAGAATTTAAATCTAGTTTAAATTCGAGTTTGAATCGCTGCGTTTTGAGCTCTAGAAAAGTTCTTTTGGCCCGAGTTCGTTTTTGTCCCCTGGACTTTTTCCCGACCTGATTTCCCTCCCTCAACTCTTTCTTCCTTGCGGTCCACGTCGCAGCCCAGCTAGGCCCAGTTGCTCGTTCCGGCCCATCTCAGCTCTAGGCCCAGCTCCTCCCGCCTCCAGGCACTGTGCGCCGCCGCCGGCCTTGGCGTGCGCGCCACGGCCTCCTCGGCCTCCGCGCCCCTATAAAATCCGCCGCATGCAAGCCCTAGCCGCTGCACTCCTTCCTTCCATCGCCGTCTCCGCTCGCACCCTCGCACAGCGCCGCCTCCGAGCGAGCCCGCTGCGAGCCGAGCGCTGCCGCTGGCGTCCGCTCGCCGAATCGCCGACTCCAATGCCGGTCGGAGCAAACCGACAGCGCCTTGAGATTCTCCGCGCCAAGACGAAGCTCCGCCGCCCGTCCTCGACGCCGTTCCGCCGCTGGTGGAGCATCCCCGCGTGAACTCCTCGCCGCCGGTCTCTGCCTCCGCCGAAGGACGAACCCCGGCCGCCTTCTTCGATGGTGAGCACATCCTCATAACCCCCTCGCTCTCCTCTATCTCCCGCGCTACACCTCCGCCGCCCTAGCCCACCCCTTCGCCGGCGAGCCAAGCTGCCAGAGAGCGCCGGCGAGCCCCCTGGGCTGAATCGAGGTTGAAGATGGACGTTTTGCAGTTAGGTCCTTGAGAAAGTCTGTAATCTTTAGATCCGTTTCTTGTGTCTTGGCAATTTCATAGAAAACCCCCTACAAGAATTCAACTTCTACACATAAACCCAACCCAAGCCTTTTATCAGATCTAACCCCAGGCTTTGCTTATTTTGCGAGCACTATTTACTGTGTCTTGCAAAACAACCCAGCTAGCCCCGAAATCTACGTTTATTTACGTACAGGTCCCAGCAGCATTGTTTCAACCATAGATTTCGTGTTTTAACTCCGATTTAATCCGTTTTCGTTGCGTTAGATTCATATCAATGTAAACAACACGTTAGCACTATTATTTACTATGTTTCATGTTTCTGAATTTTATTTAATATTGAGTTCATTAAATGTTATTTAAATGTGTTTTACTAATTAAAATCTAATTAAGGTTTATACTCGCATTTTCACATTAATATTAAACTGGTTAATGTTTATTCAATGTGTTTTGTAAATAAAAGTGTTTGCATTTCATCGAATATGCTTGAAGTTTACATATACGATTTTACATGTTTCCTCAGTTTGATGGAAACAGAAATAGCTAGCACGCACTGCTTGTGTTTGAATGTGTACATAAACAATTATAAATAAAATATGATTAAGTTTTACCTCGGGTTTACAAATTCAAATGTAATTCTCTTAAAACAATCTTTACATATGATTTTATTTAATTAAAATCAATCAAGCACATAGATGTGTGGTTTTATAATCCAAATTAATCTGATAGTTGTATCTTTTCTACCGTTGCTTCGTTTTTAGTGTTTCTTGCGCTTGTATCGCATATTCACATTTTCTTAACTGGAGTTTCCGTTAGTACGCTCTTTTAAAGCTTTTCTTTTGATTGGTGTATTGTTCTTAGTTGTACTTGTTTGTTTGTATAGTTTTATGCTTGCATGCCTGTGTTCGATGATTGCTACGAGTAGACGGAATGTTGTTCAAATGAAGAAGACTTTGAAGATAATCTGAGCAGCTATACTTTGAGAAAGGCAAGTGTCCCTAACCATCCTTCTATCTATGCTTATTTACATACCATATATGATTTAATGGGAACATGGAGCGACCACCCGGGAAAACAGTACAACCATGAGTATCATATGGCTCTGGTCTTGGCTGAATAATTAGAGACTCTAGTTTGTGCATGTCTTACCGAAAAGGCATGGGGGGAGACTTCGACGAGGTATAGCTCGGCCCTCTTGAGCTGTGAGCTTTGGTAAGAGAAATGCAAGTTCAGCATCGCCGCTCGCGTGTATATATCGTCCCTATGCGGTCACACCTCGGTAGTGTGATTTAAGAGGATTGGCCCCCTCGGCATGGTTGGGTTTAAAGTTCTTTTGATCTTTTACGCGGCTTGTGGTGAAAGTGTACAACCTCTGCAGAGTGTAAAACTGATATATCAGCCGTGCTCACGGTTAAGAGCGGCCTGGACCCTCACATGATAAATTTACTTGAAGTTGATAATTAATTTGCTCTCTGGTTATTTCTTGTGGCCTTGCTGAGTACCAACCATAAGTGTACTCATCCTTGCTTACCGCTGCTCAGAAAGAAAAGTTGTGCGAAACTGATGAAGATGGTGCTGAGTTCTAGGCGTACGCAACCCCCAGTCGACTGCCTGTGAAGTTTGGAGCCTTCGTTTCCAGGATACGCTGTATACTCTGATAGACTCGTAAGTCATTTATATAGTTTATTTACGTGATACTGCATCTTTTATTCACTACTGTTATACTGTATGTGTGAAACTTGATCCTGGCACACATACAGGGTGCATCTGGTTTGTTTTCTAAAACCGGGTGTGACAGGGACAGGGATGGGCAAATTGGGTGTACTAGCTTTAGACTTTTAAGATAGCATTACACCTAGTCTAAGCATCTTTATGGGCCAAATCATGGGCATTCAATTTTGCAAGCTAGTGCTCCCTCCGTCCCTGAATAACTGTCTTTCTCACTTCCCGAGAAATAACTTTGATTAAATATTAAAATATATTAATATTTATGGTGCATAATTAGTATCATTGGATAGATCTTTTATCTAGTTTTTTAATAAATTTATTTAGAGATTAAGATGTTGCACGTATTTTCTACAAATCAAATCTAAATTGTGGCATGAAAACCAACGGCGACACTTAATAAGGGACGGAGGGAGTACAGATCTGTGAGTCCATACTAGCAGTGATCATATGAGATGATTTTTAATTATTTTACAACCGGTATAATAAAGATCCATGTGCCAATCATTTGGACAGTCAGGAAATCCAAATTGCCTAGTTTACTACGTGTAGTCCTTTAGATTCATGAAACAGACAGCCTGGTGCTCATGCTCAAGTGTCAAAAACTGAATTACTCTATGTTTTTTTGAATAACTAGAGGTGAATGCCATTGGCAGGGAACCAATGGAGAATTAATTTACTCCAAGAAGAAAGCAATAAACAAACAGGAATTTCTTACCTGTCCTCTCAGAACTGCCATGAGTTTGCAGTTGTTTCGAAGCAGCTGTAGCTGCATCTTTCTGATGGCAACCGATTTGCAGCTGTAGCTGCAGCTTTTCTGCCATGAACATGATAATGATCATCAGCTTTATATACTGAAGGGCAACCGTAACAGTCTTCAGCAAGTCACTGAACAACTGATACATAACCTTCTGAATAATTCTCATCCTATCATGTCTCCAAGTTTTGTCCAATACGAACAGACAGCTTTCCTTGCTCACTCAGTCACTCACCTCTGCAGCCATGGTCTGCAAAGAAAGTGCAGCTCCCGCCTGCGCATTCGCAAACCGCCATTGCAACTCCCGGGTGTAGAGTAGCTTCAGCTGGTGCTCCTCCTCCGCTTTCATCGCCGCCGGGGGCTTCAACCTCGTGTCACCGTCGAAGCCGCAACCGGCAAAAGAAGCCCTGCCCTGCATGTTCCCGGCAGTGCCAGGCACGTCAGTGGAGCGCCGGGCCGGGGATCGGCTCGCCGTCCTGGCGAACGGCGAGGACAGGAAGCCATTGAACAGTGACCTCTTCTTCACCGGCGCCGGCGCCAGCGCCGGAGACGTGGCAGATGTGCGTGACTGCAACGGCTTGGCCGCGTAGGTGAAGCGGTCGGAGTGCGTTCCCATGGCGTCCCGGACGGACAGCGGCAGCAGGTACTCATTCGCGCCGTCCACCGACGCGCGCCGCGGCGTCCCGTGGTGGAACGCCGCCGGCCGCGCGCCGCCGCTCTCCTTCTTGCTCGAAGCAGAGTGCTCCGGGCTCTTGGCGAGCGGGGTCGCCGACGATGGCCACCTGTACGTGTTCTGGCTCGCGTCGGACACCTTGGCCCGCGCCGCTGTACCGGACGTCTTCTTCTCCGGCGTGGCCGCCGGCATTGCGGCCGGCGACGCGGACCTCGCCCTGCTGGTTTCGAGGGAGTAGGTCGGGCTCTGGAACGCGACCGCGAGCGTCCGCGTCGTCGTGGTGGCGCTCCCGCAGGACGGCACGGCGTCGGTGGCGGCGGCGTCGGCTTGCGCCGGACGCGGCCTCGTGGCAGGGGACGCCGCGGAGGCGGAGGAGTCCTTGGTTTTGGGCTTGTTGGGCGCCGCGGCGACGGCGCCGGCATTGGCGTTGGCGTCGGAGAGCACGGCGGCGGCGGCGACACAGCCGGCATTGGCGTTGACGTTCGAGAGAGCGGCGGGGCGGCTGCGGCGGCGGCTGGTCAGGTGGTCGAGCGGAGGCGTGGCGACGGTGGCGTCCACCATTGCGGATGGCATCCTTGCTGCACGCGCGAGTGGAACAGAAGCCGAAGCCAACGGGCGTCGATGGCGAATTAGCAGCTTAGCTTTGCTTGTCTTGTCTATAGACTAGGTGAAGTGAAGTGAAGCAACTTATTATTTATGCTCTGCTGCGTGTATCCGTGAGTGATTCAGTGTACGTACCTTTCGATCTTTCGCTGCTTTTCCAATGTGGGTACAAGATACGCCTCCGATTCAAAGATCCATTTTTTACCTTCTTCTATCTTCTAATAAATAAAAGAGTGAGACATTTTTCTTCTAGTAAATAACGAGAGAGAGAAATATATTCATCTAATTTTTCAAGTACAGGTTATTTTCTCACGCAAATGCACTTGGTGCTGCAAATGCTCTTGACTCTTGAGACAGTTCCTTCAAAAAAAATGTTCATTAAAAAAATGCTCTTTAGACAGTAAGATAAAGTAATGGTCATGAATAAATTACTAACTAAAATATAGTAAAAACACACAGCGTGTTCGGTTGGTCCACTCGCGGCTGGTATGGGCTAATTCTGCTGAAAATAACAGCCCAGCCGTTCGACAGGCCCACTGCAGCCTTTCGGCTGGTAGTTCTAGATGAAAAAGTCTATTTTACGTCCCTCACGTTCAGCCGTCGTTCGTTTTTCGTCCTCTAAGTGCAAAACCGGAAATCCTTGGTCCTCCAAGTTCCAAAATCGTGCGTTTTACGTCCCTCGACGGTTTCGACGGCGGTTTCGCTGATGTGGCGCGCTCACATGGCGTGCTTAAAATGGCTGAAGCTTTGAAAACCATATAAAATCGTAAAAAAGACAAAAATATAAGCCCAATTTTTTTTGGCTTCCTCACAAGCATCTTTACATAGTGGAGTCAATTATTTACATGTTTGATATTATTTTGTTGTCGAGGTAAAATAGGCAAGAAAAGATGCCAAAGAACTTGTAAAATGCACAGTAAATATTTGAAATTTTATAAAATAGTAAATCCAACTCCTGTGTGCCTCTGGTGAGTGTGTCCATCTAGTAGAGTAGTTTGTTTATATATTAAAAGATTTTATACGGTAGAGTAAGATTATGTTTGTGCATATGCTAAATATAATTCTATTATAATTGGGTGCTTATGCAAAGGATAGATGGACACACTCACCAGAGGCACAGGAGTTGGATTTATTATTTTATAATATTTCAATATGTATTTTATAAGTTTTATGGCATCTTTTCTTGCCTATTTTTTTTTGATAAGAAAATAATATCAAACATGTAAATAAATGACTCCACTGTGTAAAGATGTTCATGAGAAAGCTAAAAAAATTGGACTTATATTTTTATCATTTGTGTACGATTTTATATATGATTTTTCAAAGTTTCAGCCATTTTAAGTACGCCATGTCAGTGCGTCATATCAGCAAAACTGCCGTCGAAACCGTCGAAGAGATGTAAAACGTACGATTTTAGAACTTAGAGGACCAAAGATTTCTGGTTCTGCACTGAGAGGAGGAATAGCGAACACGGCTAAAGGTAAGGGCCGTAAATTAGACCGTACAGAGGCAGCCGCGGCTAGGTTTTCTCCAACCCCGCCGCTCCCCCAACTCCAGTCCACCTCCTCCATGGCGCCCGTGAGCTAGGGTCCGGCCCTCCTGCAGCATCCCCTCCCTCCCATCGCCATCGGCATCCGTTCGTGGGCTCGGCCGCGGGGATCGCGCAGATCCAGTCGGGGCGGGGCCGTGCACCCCTCACGGCGACCAAATCGCCCGCCCCTGTTCGGCCGCACCCCGACTCGCCGTCGCCGCCGCTCCTGCAAGAGAGGGAGAGCAGAACAGGGGCCGTGGTGGTGGAGCAAGCGGTGGACGACCGCCTCGACGAAGAATCCTGCCACAGCGCCACCCTGCACCAGCGTTGGGGTCTCCTGCGCCGCCGGCCGGGTCTGGACCCGCCGCCGGCCGGGCCTCCTGCGCGGCTGTGCAGTCCTCGCTGTGGCGCCGTTGGGGTCTCCTGCGCCGCCATCCGCGCCTCCCCGGAGCCGCCGACGCGAGCCAGCGCCGCTCGCCTCGCCTTCCGTGGCGCGGCTCCGAGCCACCGCCCCTCTAATCACCTCCCCGAGCCGCTTCCCCCCCAGGTGCGATTTAGCCCTTTGTTGACGGATGCGTTGCACGCCGAGCTGCTTTAATGTAATTGTCCTCCTGCTTCTTCTGCTGATGCTTGTGGGCTCTATTTGCAGCCCATCTACACGCTTGTTTAGTATTGATCTGATTTACTCTAGTATTGCCGGGTCATTCCTCCTGCTTTGTACAGCTTGATTGTAGTTTAAATTTGCGTTTCACAGTTGATTTACTCTAGTATTCGCTAAGTTTGGCATTTCTATTCTTGCAGATCACTGTACCCCAGGCTGAATTGTGGCTGGTATTGGCGATATAAGCGTTCATTAGCCGTTTTTTCTTGGGTCCTGGGTCTTTGATTAAGCGTCACTGAAAAGACTGCATGAGAAAACTCTTTTGTTCAAACATTTTCTATCCTGAATGTACTGTGACATTCTTTCTTCGTATGCTAGAATAACATATTTAGCCTCTAAGATCTTACAGTGCTTCGCAAGTTTTCTATTGTACCGAACACCTAATGCATTAGTTCGGGGCTTGTGACAAACATTCATGCAAATTCTTGGATATTAATTCAGAACCTGGTGGCATATTAATCTTGGATACTTGGTCAACTGCAAACTTGGAGCTTCGTGTTCCTGTCATCAATGGAGAGCCTAGCGCAGTTAGAGGTGCTGTGTGAAAAGCTTTATAATTCTAGAGACTCGGCTGAGAGAGCACATGCAGAAAGCACCCTCAAGTGCTTCTCGGAGAACAGCGAGTACATTTCGCAGTGTCAATACATATTGGACAATGCCTCAACTCCATACGCTCTGATGTTGGCGAGTTCAAGCTTGTTGAAGCAAGTTTCGGACCGCAGTCTTTCTCTGCTGCTCCGCCTCGATATACGTAATGTTTCTTTCTGCAAACATATTGCATGTCATCATCTATAGCTAAGCTTTGTCTCTTCTGTTCTGTTGCAAGCATGTGGCATTTTAGCATTTATTATCCCTTTATGTTAACAAAATTTTATTGTGTTGGTTCTGTTCGTTTACGTTTGTATGGCCTTCAGCATTTATGTTGTTTTACATTGAACAACAATGAGCTGTGTGACATATGTGGCATGCAACCATACGGAGCAGTTTTGTGTTGTTCATAGTGATGTTCGATAGAAATTGCCATCTGCATAGCTTTTGTCGTTTCCTTGATTCTCAATTAGTCTCTTATTTTTCTCTATTTCATCATTTTTTATGGTTTTACGTGCAGCTGGAATTTACTATCTGTGACTGTTTCTTTCTTGCATACCTTTAGTTTCCTTCCTGTTGCTTACTTAAACCTAACCTTTTTGTAATCTGTGTGAAGGGAATTATGTCATAAACTATCTTGCCGCAAGGGGGCCTAAATTGCAGAGCTTTGTCATTGTGTCCTTAATTCAGCTGGTTTGTCGAATTACAAAATTTGGATGGTTTGATAATGACAGATTCAGAGAGACTGTGAAGGAAGCGACGGATTTCTTAGGTCTTGTAAGTATGTCTTGCATTCTGTAAATGCTGAGATAAGAATCCTCTGATTGACTGTCATGTATCTAGAGTTTTGTCATCATGTAAAACCTAGCCAGTTCGATGACTGAAACCCGTTTTTTGGGATTAATTGAACTTCAGAAGATAACTATCTGCCACATAAAAACCTGCGCACACCATTCCTGTCTCTGTACACGAGTGCAATGACTTGTTTGAACTTTTTAACATTTTGAACACAAACAAATATAACTTGTAAGGAAAATACAGGCTATTTATATCTGCCCCAGTGGACCCATGTGATCCTGACATGCATAAAAGCCAGAGATGAATCTATTCATGGTTCATAGGGTGAACACCATTTGAAGAAATCATTGAGAGTTTGAGCTATATGATTAGGAACTCTGATATTTTTTCAGTAATTTAACATAAAACATGTTATTTTGTTTTATATTCCTGGCGAGGATATGCTGTTTTGGTTTTGTATTCCCGGTGATATCTTAATGGTCTTAGTGCCATATGGGAAGCAGGTTTCAAAACCATGCCAAATCTGCCAGTAAAATTTGAAACTTGCTATTTTCAGTTGATACCGAGATAGGAATTTTTCGGATGTAATTTATAGATTCAAATACTTTTGGAATTATTTGATCCAATTGTTGATGTACTGTCACAATAACTATGCTAAGTAAGCTTCTTCTCGTATTCTGTCTTAACCCTCATCTCACAGAACAGAATCATTTCCTTTTGGTCCTAGGCTATTTTTATCTTCTACAATAGTCGCACTGCCTGCTCATTATACTATACCTTTTTTATCATCTAGTTTATATATACTGCTACTGTTCTTCTATAGATGTTCTATAGATGATATTTTGCCTCACGTGCACATAACAAGATGATATGCTAGATTGTTTTGTACACCCATCAAATCTCTCTCTTCCTAACTGCTCGCAAAATTTGTTAGTTTGTTCTTCCACCCTATCACTCGTTAGTTCGAGTGACTAGTTGATAACTACGTAAGAATACCTCCCAAATTAATGGTCTCTTACAGTAATAGTATGCATATGTGCAGGGCAGTCTGAGAAGACATATCTATGATCTATGTGTTTCCCCTAAAACGTAGAACAATATATAAAAGAACAATTCTTTTCTGTAAAACATCATTTCCAGGGGGAGAGTAACAAGAGAGCATCTTTTCCCTTATATTATGCGAGACGTTTGTGCTTAATCTAAAGCGTAAGCGTCTGTTTACTACCAAAAAATTGTTTTCTGAAAAGGTACATGAAATGGTAACTAAGGTTCTGTCATTGAAAACAATATTATATTCCTTTTGTCACGAGTGCTTGTCATTGGGACATGCCTGCAGTCAAATTTCCTGAACTTTGATTGTCGATAGCATTTTAAATATTAAATATCGGGAACATGCACATGATGTGTAGATTTGTCATGGGTAATATTCCAGTTTTTATTGGGTTTTGTAAATATATTTTGAGACAATGTGTGCTAAGCAACAAGTCGTGACTGGAGGTGTTATACTTTTGGTTCCAAGTTCTTTTGCTCATGACTTGATGCATTTTGAAATTGGGGTGTCTAATGGAATATCTACTCTCGCAGCCGACATAAACTGTTTGAATTTACTTCTTATCTCCCTTACTTCATCATCTTCATCACTTATAAATTCTGTGGCATCAAAATCACTTCTTGATTCTTCCTCCTCCTCATTTTTACACCCAAAAGCTGACTAGGTTGTGACATGGCTCGCCAACATGGCACTCCACGTCAGCGAAAGGACGAAGTTGAGCCGATTTGGATAGTTCAGGGACTAAATTGGACGTTTTGATAGTTGAGGGACGAAATTGAGCCATGCACGATAATTCAGGGACGAATTCGGCTATTTTGCCAAAAAGATTCTAGCCACGTCCTACTATTTCCTGTCTTCATCTTTTATGTATAAAGCAACACCTCCGACAGGAGGTTTCTTAGTATGTAATGTAGTACCCCTAACATTTTACAAACCGACTTCTACTTTTTGGCTCATACAATTAACATCTCAACTCGAGGTTTTTATTTGGACTTTCTTTAAGTACTGTTCGAATTGTCATGTCCATTTTTTTATAAATATTTATATGTTGGTTTATGCATATAGTCAAACCCTGCGATGCCTACGACACTCCATAGGAAAATTGCGAGCTCATTCAAAGACCAGTTTCTTCTACAAATCTTCCAAATTTCATTAACCTCACTAAACCAACTGAAGAGTGAAGGTATGAGCGAGATATTCAGTGGGCATATTTTTCTTCCCATTCCAGTAGACTTGCAATTCTTAAACTGTTTTTTTCCCTTCTTGAACCACAGCTCCAGATGACTTTAGACATATTCCTCTTGACCTTGCATTGAGGTGCTTGTCATTTGACTTTGTTGGTTCTCCAGTGGATGAAAGCTCTGAAGAATTTGGAACGGTGCAGGTATGTCAGTTGCATGATTTTCAGCATTATCTGTCATTGTACCACACTTGGCTCTTGCATTCTAGCTGTTAAATGTTTTATTTTTGTGCAGCTTCCTGCAGCTTGGAGGCCTCTCCTACAAGATCCTTCCACTGTCCAGATCTTTTTTTATTACTACAAAGTTAATGACATACGCGTTTCAAGAGAGGTATCCATATGATGTAGTGGTTTGTGTAATTTGTTATTATAATTCAAGAGAGTTTTGTTTTTTTCCACGTTTGAAAAGAGTTCCCTTCCCTTGTTATATTTCCATGTTAGCATGCACAAAATTACGACTGATCTATGGCCTTGATAGTTTATAAACATGCGCACAATGGATTAGGAACAGCATTTTCTATAGTATGTTAGCCAGGCTATTTCTGTATGACGTTCAGTTTTAATTGGTTCAGTGTACTCCTAGTATCCTGACCAATCACTATTTACTTTTTTATTTGGTGGCCTGGTCATAATGCAACCTGCAAATATAGTATTGTTTAGTGCGTATTGCTAGGTAAGTAAGCTCAAGAGCTGGTATGGAAGCTTTACAATTGACTTCCATGCTGGATGGGGCAGCAGCAACATTTTTTTTAATGTTTATCCAACTCTCTAAGAAGTATGTTCTTTTGACCCTTGGTTATGAATTTAACATTGACAAGAGTCCGGTTTCGAAGTTTGCTCTGTTTTTTTCCCTTTTGCTGGGCCTCTTCCACTAAATCTCACATCAGCCCCCACCCCAACATTTTACACTAGTTTTTTTTTTAACTTTTAATAAGTTTGGTGAGGTTCAATCTAGTGCCTTATACTTCTATTTCACCTTTCATATATTTCTCTTCTTTTCCTTATGTACTTATATGTGCAAGCTCTTTGACTCAACAGGCTTTGGAATGTCTGGTGCGGCTTGCTTCTGTCAGGCGCAGTATTTTTGTTGAGGACCCTGCAAGGTCCCAGTTTCTTTCTCATCTGATGTCAGGCACAAAGGAAATACTTCAAACTGGCCAAGGTTAACGCTTAAACTTTTCATGATGAAGTTAGTGTTTGATATTGGTTTTGTTCCTCTTATGATCTTCATAGATTATCGGCCAATACTCTTTTGTTAAGAAAAATAATCTCGATTGAAGTCCTTGGGCACCACGTAATAATCTTTTTTTTTGTTAACGAAAGCAAATGTGCTAGCAGAAAGGCAATGATTTTCTTTTGGTTTAATATGTTGGCAGTTTCTCCTCTTTCCAAGCAGGGGCACCGCTGGGTTATCTTAGGGTGCAACAAAATGTTACTAGTAAAATTGGCCAAATTGACCTCATATCACATGGACAATTTATATTTTGTTTGATGTACAATGAGTGGTGCAGCACCTTGGTTTCGATGCTAAGCTTTGCCCTTGTTTCCATAGATAAATTTGTTGATGCACTGATGCAGGTGAAATAGGCAAGTTTATGCAATTTACTTTGACTTCCAATGTGCAGGTCTTGCTGATCATGACAATTACCATGAGTTTTGCCGTCTTTTGGGACGTTTCAAAGTGAATTACCAGGTTCCAACCCTGTTACATGCATGAAGAATGGTCCTACTTAATTTATTGGTTGCTTGGCAACCAAGATAGTTTTCTTTATTTCTTTATTTTTTTCATTTAGGCATGCATTAAGAAAGAGATAAAACCTGTTAGTTTTCATCTCTCCTTTGTTGTTTGCTTAGTAGGTGTTGTGATTGATTACATGTCAAAGGAGTTCTATAGATTTATTCATTGTAATTTCTCTTAAACGTTATTTAGACTTATTGGTGTGTCTGCTATTTTTTGCCGTGTCCTGTTTATTTAGTAACCACCTAAAAGCGTCGCTGGAGGATCGAATATTCACAATCATTATCTTGTTTGTCAGAAGCAGTGTACTATTGCTCTTATGGCCGCCTCATGTATGAGAAAATGTGTTAAATGTTATAACATCTTCTGTGTACTTTGTTTCTTATGGCTCTTACTATTGCTATTAATTAAAATTTACTACCTTACTATTGCTCTTATGGCCACCTCATATTTGTTCGTTCTGTTCTCTTTTCATTCTACATGTACACATTGTAACATTGTCAGAATTATGTTCAATGTTAACTGCCAGATGATTTGGTTTATATGAGACCATTGCCAATGGTTAACAATAAATGCCAGATAGATTACTTCATGATTGTAATGGTTTTACTGATCCAATTGCCGTATTGTCATACTAGGAGCAAACCCCCTTTTCAATTTTAACTTATTGTCCTGTGCAGCTTGCAGAGCTTCTGAGTGTTGAGTTTTATGGTGAATGGATTGGTCTAGTAGCTGAATTTACAACTAGATCCTTGTTGTCATGGCAGGTTTTCTTTTCTTATTGTTGAATTGCTGACTGTTGGTTCATTCAATTAGCAACGCTGTAAGTTTATGACAATTATGCTGTCCGTTATTGTTCTGTAGTGGGCCAGCAACAGTGTCTACTATCTTCTAAGTCTTTGGTCAAGGCTGGTGACATCTGTGCCTTACTTGAAAGGTGAAACGCCAAGTCTGCTTGATGAAACCGTTCCCAAAATTACAGAGGGTTTTATCACTTCTCGAATTAATTCTGTTCAGGTATTATTTTATATGCAAGATGCTACTGCTACTTAAGTCAACAAAGGGATTGTTGTCATCCTTACTATTTGTTGTTTCTACCATCTCAGGCCATTCTTGCTGACAACTCTTTGGAAAATCCTCTGGATAGTGTGGAGGTTCTCCAGGACCAATTGGAGTTTCTTCCTTACCTTTGCAGATTCCAGGTTTCTGGCTTTCTGCTACCTTATGAACTTTGGATTCTGGTTTTAGGAGCAGTTTTTGTCTTCGGAAATATTTATCTGATTCCCATCTTTGAGATCATCTCCAAGAAATATTTATCTGATGCCCATCATCTAAATTCACTGATTTGAGTTATTTCTGTAAAAAGATATTTAGGCTTTGTTCCAGCTTATCAGAAAAAATGGTGGGTAATAGATTTTCTGAATCTGGATAGTAAATTTCTCTTCTATTTGTACGTGTTACTTTTTTATGGATGATTTTTAGTTTACTTAAACTAGTAAGTAAATTGTAATTTGCATAGAAATCGGAAACATATAGTTAAATGGGATCCCTTATGTCTCATGGTCACGATTTACTTGGGAGGGAGGAGGTGGTGGCTGGCGGCCATGGTGGGTGGCGGTGGTCCCGTTGACAGACTTGAGGACATGGGGGGCTTGGCCCTTTACTTCTTGACAAACCATATTACTTCTCTATATAGAGAGACATGGAGGAGAAAGCAGAAAACAGAAGGGGACTTGAACCTTGAGTAAACTGTGGATGGGATCTTTATCCAATCTTTTCCAAACTTACCAAAGATGAACTTTCTAAATAGGCGATAACTTGGCTTAGGGGGCAGTCGGCGGCGGCATAGGCAGCCTCCTGATGGCTGGTGGAGACTGCCTTAGGGCATTCCCACAACCCTCCTTGGGCTGGCTGGCTGTAGGTTTTGGGCCCATAGCACATTACTATTTTCTAAATTCAGGTTTTTATATTTTTCCTATGATGTCGCAACTACACAACCTGATTGGTCTTTTCTTTCAATGAGTTGCAGTACCAAAGTAGTAGTGTGTATATCATAAAAATCATGGAACCTCTTCTGCAAGCTTATACAGTATGTCCCTCCCTCCCTTGTTTTGTGTTCCAGGACAATTCTGCATCTTTTTTCTTCTTTTTGTATATTTTTATGCAATAAAATTCCACAGTAGGGGATCCCCTACTGCATTCCTCTCAAACGTGCTATTAAAAGCAAAATAACTGTTCAGGAAAGATCAAGATTACCAGCTCCTGGAGATGCTGATGAGCTCTCTGTAATTGAAGGGCAAATTGCATGGATGGTCCACATAATTGCAGCCATTCTCAAAATTAGGCAGACCGTTGGTGTCAGGTGAGAAATATAATTTTTCTTATTTGTTTACTTTGTTTTGTTATTCTTTTCATGAACGAGATTTTCCTTTTTCTCTTGCAGCCAAGAATCACAAGAGTTAATTGATGCAGAACTGTCTGCTCGTGTGCTACAGTTGATAAGTGTGACTGATACTGGGGCACTCACACAGGTTAGACGAAACTGATTTGTTCAGTTAATATGTATGAGGAGCTTTCATAGACGCTTGATGACTTTCCTGATTATTATTCGTGAATGTAGAATGAGTGCGTGCCTAGTGTTTGACACAATATCTTTTTGAAGAACTTTCACATGTTAACAGCTTTAGTATTTTGCCAATAACATTAAATAGATTCATTTATCGAGTAACTGGGAAAGTTAGAATTACACTAGCAAATGTGTTTTTTAAACAGTTCAGCACTTGCCGCCACCATTTTCTGTGGGACGTTCCCTCAGTTTCCAATCAGAATTGTACAGCCTACCCCCCCTGTATTAGTAGTCACCAGAGGCTGTTAGTGATCTTTAGTAGTTTTCTTGAGTGGCCAACAATTTTCTAATATAATTTGTATATTTCCAGATAGTTTTAACAAATTACCATTAAAATTATTCCTAACAAACTAATTACTCACAATTATAGTAGGTGCTCTACCAAAAATACCAAAAGGCTTTGGCCAATTGCAAAGAAACTGTTGGGAGGTCTGGAAACCCTCAAGTGGTCTTCGATGGTGCTAATCCTAATGTTTCTGTGGTTCTGCAGTCAGTAGCAAATGAGAGCATCCTTTGGTGCTCAGTTGGAGCCCATGCACTCCATGCGTTTCTGTCAAGGTCGCTTAATCCGGACCTTTAGTTCAAATAGTTGCTCTGGTATGACACGCAGTTCTCCTGCGTGGTTCGAGAAAAATAGTTGCTCTGGTCGTTTAATTTTCTTTGAGTGGGCGCACATGTAACAACTTGTGTGTAAGTGGGTATGGGGTTATTTTCCTGGGAATGGTCCTTATGACCCCTTCTTCGTATTTTATTCTCTCTTCTTAATGAAATGAAACACTGTTCTCCTGCGTTCTCAAGGAAAAAAAAGAAACTGTTGGGAAATTTGGTTGTCTTGTGGGTCACGGCTCATTGTGTTAACATTGGTTGCATTTGCAGAGATATCAAGAATTAAGTAAGCAAAGGCTTGACCGAGCTATTCTCATCTTTGTGCAAAATTTCAGAAGGTCATATGTAGGAGACCAATCCATGCATTCTTCAAAGGTTTGGAACAAACAAAAACTGATATACTTTCTCTTTTGACGGGCTTGTTTTGATTTGTGCTCCAAAATTTGGCACCATTGCTAATGTTTGCTAAAATTTTCGCAAGACTATGCCTCTTTGCTCTTTCCCTGTATATCTTCTTGGCAATATTTTGGCCAAGTATGGCCGATCTATCTCCTTGTCAAATGCCATAAACCAGTGCTTCTTTGCTGCAGCAGTTGTATACAAGATTGTCTGAGCTTCTAGGGCTGAATGACCATTTGGTTTTACTCAATGTCATTGTTGGGAAAATTGCTACGAATCTGAAGTGTTATGCTGAGGTAAGGATTTATCTTCTTATTTCAACTTTGACCCTTGAGCTTTGCTGATTTTTGTTGTGGTTACAGTGTGAGGATGTTAGGAAATGGAGAAGACACCAGAAGGGGGTTGGCCCTTTACTTCTTGACAAACCATATTACTTCTCTATATAAAGAGACATGGAGAACTGTAGAAGACATAGCAGAAAACAGAAGAGGACTTGAATCTTGAGTAAACTATAGATGGGATCTTATAGATATTATCCGATCTTTTCCAAACTTACCAAAGATGAACTTTCTAAATAGGTGATAACTTGGGTTAGGGGGCAAGTGGTGGCTGCATGGACAGCCTCCTGATGGCAGGCTTGAGGGCTGGTGGAGACTGCCTTAGGGCATGCCCACGACCCTGCCTGTGCTGGTGGCTGGCTGTGGGTTTTGGGCACATAACACATTACTATTTTCTGAATTCAGATTTTTGTATTTTTCCTATGATGTCGCTATTACACAACCTGATTGGTCTTTTCTTTCAATGAGTTGCAGTACCAAAGCAGTAGTATGTACATCATAAAAATCATGGAACCTCTGCTGCAAGCTTATACGGTATGTCCCTCCCTCCCTTGTTGTTTTGTGCTCCAGGACACTTCTGCATCTTTTTTCTTCTTTTTATATATTTTTATGCAATAAAATTCCACAGTAGGGGATCCCCTACTGTGTTTCTCTCAAATGTGCTATTAAAATTCCACAGCAGGGGATCCCCTACTGTATTTCTCTCAAATGTGCTATTAAAAGCGAAATTACTGTTACAGGAAAGGTCAAGATTACCAGCTCCTGGAGATGCTGATGAGCTCTCTGTAATTGAAGGACAAATTGCATGGATGGTCCACATAATTGCAGCCATTCTCAAAATTAGGCAGATATATTCTTGTGTCACAATTAAGAACGAGGGTGAAGTGAACTAACAGTTCAGTTTTCTTTTTTCTTTTTGAATGCATCATTATTCAGTCTGAATTCCATCGGTGGATCTCAAGCTTCTTATTCTTTGAAACGACCATATACATTAACAGTTAGTTATAGGAAAACATTTTTTATGCTTAACCAAAATGATGGACAAGCTTTTAACTATTCAGTGGTACAGGGATTTACCTGAAGCAACTCATCAATATAAATAGTTCGGAGAAGCAATTTGTTTAATAATTTAGTGCACTATGGCAATAGTAGAGTCAACACAACGCAACGTACCATCCAAATAAGAAAGTTTTTGCTCTTTCAGTGGCTTCAATATCTTCAGCTAAATCTGTGAATGGATAGAGCCACATGGTGTACATATTCAGGCCGATAATGCCCTTCTGTGCAGCCTGAAATAAAAATAAAGCAACAGAACAATTTTTCCTAACTTTGTAAATAAAATTGAGAAGGAAAAAAGAATCACCAGAGCAGAAAGCTCACTTTGTACTTCTGCTTGTAGAGCCTAACAGTTGATGCGTGAGCCAGTAGGCTGTGGTGTATGAACAAGTATGGCTCAGTTGTGGAGTTCCCAACTGTGCAGTTGCTCGTGCCAAATGGATATGAGCAGTGGTTTGGGGGGAGATCTCCAGTGTCAAAACCACCTTGAGTCATGATGTTTGGCTCGAGCATAGTTGTCCAATGGGCAACTCTGTCGCCAAACTCACGGAAACACACATCGGCATATGCTGTGAAATCGTCTCTGCATCACATATGCAACGAAGTATAAAGTGTTCTGGTTATATTTCAGATGGTTCTCATGGATTCGGTGTGGATGAAATCAGGAGGCCATTAAGGTAAGTTACTACTTACATGATTTTGGGGCTAACCCACCCACCGTACTCTTCCTCTAGGACCTGGGGAAGGTCCATATGGTAAAGAACAGCGTTAATCTGAATACCTATTAAAGGATCACTTACCCGTTAGAGACCCTACGTTCCAACTACCCACCCGAAACCTAGTTGGCTCGGCTAGCTTCCTTGCCCTTCGCACCCGTCGAGGGAAGTGCAAAGACCCTTGCTCATTTTTCACTACACCCGGGCGCCGATGTAGCGCGCCACTAAGGAAATGACGACCCGGTCCTTGCTCACTTGACACCGTGCCCAGACCACGACACGGCGCGTCTCGGGGGAGACGGCCCGGCCCTTGCTCATTTAACACCATACCTGGGTTCCGATATGGCGCGTCGCTAAGAGGGTTACGCCCCAACGGGGTTCTCTTGGGTTTCATCTCCATATGAGTGGCTAGGTTTTACATTGGCTCGCCGAGCCTATCACAACCCTCCTCCTTTACCAGGGCTTGGGACCTGCTATGTTGAGACAACATAGGCGGAGTTAGTTTTAACAAATTACCATTAAAATTATTCCTAACAAACTAATTACTCACAATTATAGTAGGTGCTCTACCAAAAATACTAAAAGGCTTTGGCCAATTGCAAAGAAACTGTTGGGAGGATTGGAAACCCTCAAGTGGTCTTTGATGGTGCTAATCCTAATGTTTCTGTGGTTCTGCAGTCAGTAGCAAATGAGAGCATCCTTTGGTGCTCAGTTGGAGCCCATGCACTCCATGCGTTTCTGTCAAGGTCGCTTAATCCGGACCTTTAGTTCAAATAGTTGCTCTGGTATGACACGCAGTTCTCCTGCGTGGTTCGAGAAAAATAGTTGCTCTGGTCGTTTAATTTTCTTTGAGTGGGCGCACATGTAACAACTTGTGTGTAAGTGGGTATGGGGTTATTTTCCTGGGAATGGTCCTTATGACCCCTTCTTCGTATTTTATTCTCTCTTCTTAATGAAATGGAACACTGTTCTCCTGCGTTCTCAAGGAAAAAAAAAGAAACTGTTGGTTGTCTTGTGGGTCACGGCTCATTGTGTTAACATTGGTTGCATTTGCAGAGATATCAAGAATTAAGTAAGCAAAGGCTTGACCGAGCTATTCTCATCTTTGTGCAAAATTTCAGAAGGTCATATGTAGGAGACCAATCCATGCATTCTTCAAAGGTTTGAAAGAAAGAAAAACCGATATACTTTTTCTTTTGATGGGTTGTTTTGATTTATGCTCCAAATTTTGGCACCATTGTTAATGTTTGCTAAAATTTTTGCAAGACTATGCCTCTTTGCCCTTTCCCTGTATATCGTCTTGCCAATGTTTTGGCCAAGTATGGCCAATATACCTCTTTGTCAAATGCCATAAACCAGTGCTTCTTTGCTGCAGCAGTTGTATACAAGATTGTCTGAGCTTCTAGGGCTGAATGACCATTTGGTTATACTCAATGTCATTGTTGGGAAAATTGCTACGAATCTGAAGTGTTATGCTGAGGTGAGGATTCATCTTCTTATTTCAACTTTGACCGTTGAGCTTTGCTGATTTTTGTTGTGGTTACAGTGCGAGGATGTTATTGATCATACTCTATCCCTATTCCTGGAGCTTGCTTCTGGGTAAAGTTTTGCTATACGTTTCCAGTTTCCCTTTTTTTCCCATTTAGGCGTGATGACAATTCTTAATTCCTTTTTTTTTTATTCGGCAACTCAGCTATATGACTGGAAAGCTGTTGCTTAAGCTGGAGAGTGTAAAGTTCATCATCGCAAGTCATTCTGTAAAGTCTTCCCAAGTAGCTCTTGTTCTACCATACTACTATCCCTGCACTCAGTGTTAGAAATAATTTTTTTATTTTATTATCCTTCCAGCAGGAGAATTTCCCATTTCTTGCAGAGTACGGATGTTCCCGTAGTAGAACTACATTCTATTACATCCTTGGCTCCTTAGTCTTTATGGAGGACAGCCCTGTAAAATTCAGAACTTTCATGGAACCACTTCAGCAGGTACATATATATGTGCGCGTGTATTTTGAGAGAAACATGGATAATTTTTAATTCTTATGTGGTTTTACTCATTTTTTTTACCGTAGGTTGCATTTAACTTAGAGGCAACTACCGATGCTGCTTTCTGGAACGATGTTGCTAAGCGTGCTTTTATTGGTTGGATGAGAGATCTACGAGGCATTGCAATGGCCACCAACAGGTGTATTTTCTGATGTTGTACAGTATAAGGGTATTACAGCTCCTATAGTTTCAAAACTAACTATACCTTTGCTGATATATCCAGCCGCAAGACCTATGGCCTCCTATTTGACTGGCTCTATCCATCTCGCATGCCACTTCTATTGAGAGCTATCACACTGTGGACTGATGAGCCAGAGGTTGTTATCAGTTACCTATTTGTTCTCTAGAATAGTTTTATGCTCTTGTGCACATATTGCATATTTTCGCTGCCTATCTGCCTGATTTTGTTATGCATAACCCTTTGTTTTTTGAAGTATCTTTACATCCCTGCCCACCTGTTGCATGTTTTTGCACAATTATGCTACCTAAGCCTAATCTCATTATTCGTAGTCCGATGTTTCTAAATTTGTCTTTAGTGACCCTAAATATCACTTCATGCAGGTTACCACACCTTTGCTCAAGTTCATGTGTGAGTTTGTTTTGAACAAAGCTCAAAGATTGACATTCGATTCAGCATCACCAAATGGGATCCTTTTGTTCCGAGAGGTTAGCAAGATAGTTGTGGCGTATGGGTCACGGATTTTATTGCTTCCCAACGGCACAGATATTTACGGAAGTAAATACAAAGGCATATGGATCTCACTCACTATTGTTTCAAGGGGTGAGTCTATCTTTCGTTCTGCTAATTTGATATCCTGCAAGTGAGTTGACTACTGGTTCCCTTGGAACAGCTGGTGTCATTCATTGTGTGTCAGCCTGTTCATCGGCGGGTTGCACCGGTTTTGGCCGGTTTTCCAAACCAACCCGTATGTGCCCGGGTTGGGTGGTTTAGTCTGGTCTAAACCGTCTGGTAAGCGATAGCTTAGTAGGCTGGGCTGGGCTGGTTCTACGGTTTGAGCGGTGTCAGCCCGGCTTTTGTCACCAGCACACCCCTCCGACGGCCACATCCCGGCCGGGTGCGCCGCCGCGCGCCTGCAAATTCTCCTCTTCGTTTGGAGCAGCAGGTGGATGCAGCTACCTCGGATTAGCTACGTTTGGCGGCGGAAGAAGCCGTCCCCGGCGCACGTCGGCGGTGCCACAGCCACGAACCACGTCAAAGTCTTCCCTCTTCAGTGGGCATGGCATGGACGCCGACGTTGGCAGCGACACCGCTGTGATTCGTCGTCATCAAGGGCTCAAGGCTGCTTGGAACCGGGTTGCAAAGACAAAACGAAATCTCTGGAAAATGAAATCGAAGAAACATCCAAATAAAATAACGAATATTTGCATTGAGAGGAAACAAGATGGACATCAAAATCTGAAAGTAAGTGAAATATATAAGAAAGCACCTCAATCTGAGATCGGAGCTCCGAACCTACTGCTCACTTGCTGTTCGGCAGAGATGGCCGGTGTTGCTGGTCAGTGTTTGTGGCCGCAGCACCATCACACCTGACTCGAGATGTAGGCTGTGAGAGGAGAGAAGCACAGGGTGAAACTGCGACCACCATCTCCAGGAACTTCTGTTCCGTCGGGTGCTACCGGGAGCTCCGCTCGCTTCCCTCGGTCGGCAATGGCTCGCGGCCGCCGGGTTGAGCCGGTTTGACGGGTTGTAAACCAGCCGAACCGCACCTGTTCCTAAATCGTACGGGTTTAACACCCAAACCAGCTAGCCCGCTAAAAACTTATCTTACTGGTCCGGGTTGGGTTGGGTTCACGGGTTTGCTGGTTTTGAACCAACCCGTGAACAGGCTGAATTGTGTGCAATTACTACATTTTGGAAGACTTGATATTACTGAATACATGGATGTAAAACACGAATATTTGATGAGGCTTTCATAATTGACTTTCTTGTAATCAACTCCAGTATGTCAACATATCACATGTTTATACTTCAGAAAACCGTTTGAAACGGCCTGCTTCTGCTGGTTTCTGATCAAACCTTATCTATTCCCAAATGGTTTTTAGTTTCTTATGCATGAGTTATTGAGGTATAACAAATTCCAAAGAATTTAAGCTAATTGTGTACCGTTTTACGGCTACTCCAGTAAACAGGAACTACCAACACCAGTTCTTGGATGGTTTCTAGGGAACTTCGTTAGACTGGGATCTAACTTAGCTGTGATATTATAAATTTTAGCTATCGTTTGATTCTTAGATCCGTTTGCATCTTTATAGTTCAACCATGTCGTGTTTTTTCATAATAGTCGTACCATCTTTATTTCTTGTGGGCTTAAGATTTTTAATCCTACTGATCATGTAATATTATTTGAATGCCATTTTCCTGGAACTATGCAGCTTTGTGTGGGAACTATGTATACAAGATTGTCTGAGCTTCTAGGGCTGAATGACCATTTGGTTTTACTCAATGTCATTGTTGGGAAAATTGCTACGAATCTGAAGTGTTATGCTGAGGTGAGGATTCATCTTCTTATTTCAACTTTGACCGTTGAGCTTTGCTGATTTTTGTTGTGGTTACAGTGCGAGGATGATGTGGCACTAGTCATGGACATAGGGGCTGCACATAGTATTTGTTTACCTGAATCATTTAGCTTATTACTTGGTGCACATAGTTTTGTTTATCTGAATCACATAACTTATTACTTGTCCAGTAAACTAGATGGTGTGCACATAGGGTGAAACTATCCACTATTCTATTGTTCAGGCTGATTTACGGCATGCTTATCTCCTTTTGGCAGTGTGCTTCGGCCATTGACAGCCTGGCGGCCTTTTATTTTAACAACATCACAGCTGGTGATACACCTCCGTCACCAGCTGCATTAAATCTCGCGCGTCATATTGGAGAGTTCCCCAATTTGTTTCCTCAGGTTTGTGTTGTCAAATCCTTTCTACGATATTCTGGAGGATAACTTGTTTGGGACTAAAAGGTGTTGCTATTGTTGTTGTATAGATACTGAGGACACTTTTTGAGATCATTCTCTTTGAGGATGCTGGTAACCAGTGGAGTCTCAGTAGACCAATATTGAGCTTGATAATGACCAGTGAACAGGTGCCCTTATTTCTCAATTGTAACACTTACTATTTTTCTCACTTAATGCTTTTAAACTTGTTATCCATTATTCTTTTTTGGTTTTTTTTTCTGTGCAGATGTTCAGTGACCTGAGAGCGCACATACTAGCATCACAGGTTAGAGTAGTCCTCTACTTGAAGTTCCATATTCCGTATTACCTACGTTTTCATCATTGTGTATTCCGTATTCCATAACTGCCGTGGTACTTTTCGACTACCCATTTTGTGGTTAACTACCACTGATAAGCTGCACTGTTACCAAATAGTAGATAGTAATAATGGAATACATATCGGTGTCATTCATTGTATGCAATTACTACATGTTGGAAGACTTGATATTACTGAATACATGGATGTAAAACACGAATATTTGATGAGGCTTTCATAATTGACTTTCTTGTAATCAACTCCAGTATGTCAACATATCACATGTTTATACTTCAGAAAACCATTTGAAACGGCTGTGTCTGCTGGTTTCTGATCAAACCTTATCTATTCCCAAATGGTTTTTAGTTTCTTATGCATGAGTTATTGAGGTATAACAAATTCAAAAAGAATTTAAGCTAATTGTGTACCGTTTTAAGGCTACTCCAGTAAACTCCAGTTCTTGGTTTCTAGGGAACTTCGTTAGACTGGGATCTAACTTAGCTGTGATATTATAAATTTTAGCTATCGTTTGATTCTTAGATCCGTTTGCATCTTTATAGTTCAACCATGTCGTGTTTTTTCATAATAGTCGTACCATCTTTATTTCTTGTGGGCTTAAGATTTTTAATCCTACTGATCATGTAATATTATTTGAATGCCATTTTCCTGGAACTATGCAGCTTTGTGTGGGAACTATGTCAATTTTGGTGTATTTGAGCTCTATGGTGACAGGGCACTTGCAGATGCCCTTGATATATCTCTAAAGATGACCCTCTCAGTTCCATTATCTGATATTTTGGCATTCAGAAAGGTACCCATATCAAACTTCCGGTTTATCCAAACCAGAACCTCCTGTTTCATCATAAATGGTAAATTGGGTTTGCCTTTACTGAGTTAGGTGCTTGACGGTTTGGTCTTTGAGCCCCATGTATCAGAACAGTTGTCATACCGTAGGTGCAGCCTGGGTACAAACTCTGGTTTTTGAAACATAAGCAAACATCAGAATAGTAAGCAGTACCCTAGTTTTTCCATGCATTTCTCAGTGTGTTCATTATGATAGATTGGCAGCTCAAGTTCTTATAAGAATTTATCTATTTAGGTGGTAAATTACCATCAGGTACCTCTATGCAAGATATTTTTTTCTTGGTCTAAGTTGTATGCTTCTCTTGGTCACATAGTAGCATGCAATCTGGATGGTGTGATTTAGACATTCGGTTCTTATGTCAACCCACACTTGTTTGTCCACCTAAATACTTGAATTTCTTCTGTTTCATCTGTAGCCATATTGAGAATGAGCTATTGTTTTTCAGCTGTCGAAAGCTTACTTTGGATATATGGAAGTCCTGTTCAACAACCATATCAAGTTTGTTCTCAATTTGGACACAAACACATTTGTACATCTTGTCAGCTCTCTTGAATCTGGTTTAAAGGGTCTAGATACAGGGATATCAACGCAGGTTTGTTTCTGGGACCTTTTTGCCATTTTCCCTTTTACAAAAAATGATGTGGCACTAGTCATGGACATAGGATGCACATAGTATTTGTTTACCTGAATCATTTAGCTTATTACTTGGTGCACATAGTTTTGTTTATCTGAATCACATAACTTATTACTTGTCCAGTAAACTAGATGGTGTGCACATAGGGTGAAACTATCCACTATTCTATTGTTTAACCTGATTTACGGCATGCTTATCTCCTTTTGGCAGTGTGCTTCGGCCATTGACAGCCTGGCGGCCTTTTATTTTAACAACATCACAGCTGGTGATACACCTCCGTCACCAGCTGCATTAAATCTCGCGCGTCATATTGGAGAGTTCCCCAATTTGTTTCCTCAGGTTTGTGTTGTCAAATCCTTTCTACGATATTCTGGAGGATAACTTGTTTGGGACTAAAAGGTGTTGCTATTGTTGTTGTATAGATACTGAGGACACTTTTTGAGATCATTCTCTTTGAGGATGCTGGTAACCAGTGGAGTCTCAGTAGACCAATATTGAGCTTGATAATGACCTGTGAACAGGTGCCCTTATTTCTCAATAGTAACACTTACTATTTTTCTCACTTAATGCTTTTAAACTTGTTATCCATTATTCTTTTTTGGTTTTTTTTTCTCTACAGATGTTTAGTGACCTGAGAGCGCACATACTAGCATCACAGGTTAGAGTAGTCCTCTACTTGAAGTTCCATATTCCGTATTACCTACGTTTTCATCATTGTGTATTCCTATTCCATAACTGCCATGGTACTTTTCGACTACCCATTTTGTGGTTAACTACCACTGATAAGCTGCACTGTTACCAAATAGTAGATAGTAATAATGGAATACATATCTCTTTTCCTTTGGATGCACATGATTTTATTTCGCTGTGGGGAGTGGTAGGAGCAGAAAACCTTTTTTTTTAAGTAAAGGAGCAGAGAACCTGAGAAGATGCTGCTGTAGGAAGTTCCTGAAATAATGCTAGTGGAAGTGGATAAGAAATTTCTTGTTTAAGGTGTTTTTATTTTTAGTTGAGTTTGGAATCTTCCGAGCTATTTAACTGGAATGGGCAACTCTTGGATAATGGTTTGTTTAGCACTATGAAGAAATTTGATCAAAGCTTTAGTAATTTTTTTTGGCTTGATGGTGAGAAGGTACATGTATTTGGATTTGTTTATTTGAAGTCATTTGCTTGCTCCTGTGAAGCAAGAACATAGTGTTTTTCTCTCCATTAGCATTTAGCAGTCTTCATTGTGTGGTTTTGAATTGATTGGCCCGAATAATGCTAAGATAATTATATGAAGGCCGAGCTTTCTTGGAACCTTTCGTTTCTCTTGAATGCTCAATAGATCTAATGCATCTTTTGTTTACAGACTGTTGACCAGCAACAACGCCTTTCACAATGCTTTGATAAGCTGATGACCGATGTCAATAGGAACTTGGAACCTAAGAACCGAGACAGATTCACTCAAAATCTGACAACATTTAGGCATGATTTCCGGATGAAATAACAGTTCTGAGAACCAGCTGTCAGCAAAAGGAGGTGTTCCTGCATGATGTAAATACTCCGGTTATCGTCTTTTTAGGAATCACCATTCTGTGGATTAAAAAAAGACTCATGCTTAGGTTTGCCTTGGATAGGCTGAAGGCTGAAGATGAAGTTTCTTGACTTGTTGAATGTGGTGGTTAAAGTAGTTATAAAATTTCTTAGCGTGTCATTCGTATCAGAATGATCAATGGTGGGTATTGTTTCCCTCTTTTCTTTTATATCGCAAAATTAATGCTGGAATGGGATCGCTGTTTGCTCAAGTTGTTAGGTGGGAAACAGCCATCCCGAAATCTAATTCATTTGTTAAGAAGCCAACTAGGTAAATGATGTAAATGATTCTGTTGGCTTTGCTGTAGATGAGAATTGAAAGCAGCAAAAAGGTGGACCATTACATCCCGTGGTCCATTTACAGCCCCTGTGCAGCTCGAAATGTTGTCGATCAATAATTTCCTCTGAATCAATCAATGTTTGTTGTAAGATAGTGTGCAGGTTGGTGTGGTCGCAGCACCGGCATGGAGCCATTCCTTTCTTGCCGGTTGGAGGTCTTGCTGCATGCAGGAGTCTGTACCGAGTAATTGTAGGTTTTTGGTGGAGTAATCATTCATGTATACGGTATGATATGTTTGTGTGATGCACAGACAAATGTCAGTGCTCATCCTTGCACGAGGGGCATGGACGCATCGAGACAGCCAAATCTCACTGCGCAGTCGATGCTGCCGTCCAGTATGTCCTCCATTCTGTACCTGTATCTGCTCGCCCAGTTTGTCGATGTGAGCATGAACGCTCGGGAAACCTACCTCAGTCCTGTCACCAATTCAGTGTTAATGTTTATACAAATCTTGCCAAATATTTTTTTCACAAAAGAAAACAATTGGTGGAAAAGCATCTTATTGATCCTCCGTTCGATCGTTCCAATTACAAACTTCTCTGAATTTAAATTGATCAAAAAAAATATATTAACATCTATAATATGAAATAAATGCTCAATCAAAATATATTTTATGATAGGTTTAATAAAACTAATTTGATGTGGTAAAAGATTTCTTTTTAATTTAGTCAGTTAAAATGAATTGGTTTAGATGAAAACTAGCGTGGCGTGTAATTTAGAATGGAACAAGTACGGCATTTTTTTAGAAAAGAGAATATGTATTAATATTCCAGTCTCTGTATTGATTGATACGTATAGCCGTCTAAAAGGTCAAATCAGAGTAGAATCTCGTTCGGGTTTCTTATTATATATAGATAGAGAGAAAGCACACAAAGTAACGACGATCCAAGGAACCAATCATCCCCCCTATGTGGTCCGTTGAGGCGGCGTTTCTTTGGGCTGCCTGCCCCGAAGCCACGCTTCAGAAGACGCCCTTGTTTTCCGAGGGTTGCTTTCCAACAACGAGGAAAACTACGAGTATGCATATAGAGTCATAGAAATGGAGCTGGGTTTTGCCCATGATCATTTCTTCACCAACTCTCAATATCAAGCTTTTGGGGGCTTCGCCGCTTCAAAACTTGTTCTATATTTCGCACTTCTCAGTGGAGAAGAGGATGTCGTTACCAGCAAAGACAGTCATATCATCACAGCAGTAATCATAGCGGTTCTTTTAGCACTTGAGCTGCTGCAGGTGTATATTTATCTATCATCCGACAGCTTAAGGGTCGAAATTGCATATTACTTCTCCATCATGCCTTTGAGAGGTATGTGTGAAGGATCGAAAACGGCGACCAGAGGGGGAGGAGTGAATGGGTGCCGATAAAAATTTCTCTCGAAAGAGTAAATTCGGCCTATATCCCGAAATCACTATCAATCGTGTCCAACTCCCTTTCTTGCCAAAACCACGAAGCCATTGGAGTGCTTCTGGTCCTAGGAACAAGAATCAACCAACGCAACTCAAAGAACACAGCGGAAACAAACGAACCAAAAATCAGTTCACCACACAGGACAAAAACCGGAACCTATGGTTTCCTGAAACTGGAACCTCCGGATACAATCCGGAACATCCGGTTTCAGAAATCCAGAACTTCCGGTTTCACGGGAACAAGACAGCCCGCGGGAAAAACTTTATCTAATCGTCTCCCGATTCGCTCCACAGATTCAAGTGAGACTTTGGGGATAGGTGGGATACATCATAAACTAGTCATGGCTCCGGAATCACACCCAAAGATGCACCGAATCAAAAGTAATTGCGGATCTAACCGAAGAACACAACAACCAACAACAACCAAGAGTTCATCCAAAGTTCATCAAAGTGATTCAAGAGGTTTCGGAGGGAGAGATCACCAAGCAAAGGGTCACTAGGTACCCATATATGATTCCCTCAAAGAAATCCTAAGAAAACCCTCTCAAATCCGACGAAAGAAAATCCCAATAAAAAGGCTCCGAAAATCCCGAAAAAGATAAATTTCAGATCTTGCAAGGGATACGGACTTGAGCACGAAATTGATCTTTGGATTACCACACGTGGTTCGGTTACAAGCCACTCCTATCAATAATCAAAGCTAAGATGGCAAAAAGATCACTTAAAGGTCCAACTCTCTCCTCTCTTCCTCTCACCAAGAGCACTCCAAAAATAAAGAGCACTCCCACCCAACTAGCCAAAGAGATGGCTGTCCAACCAGCCACTCCTCCTATATATATAGAGCCCTCCGGATAAATGACCGAAGTGCCCCTACACTAGTAATCCTCTGATTTTGTGGCTAACCAATAAACCCCGCGCACTTGGTCCGGCCTCCACGCCAAGCCTCGAGCACGCCAAGCCTTTCACCTCCGACTCCCGGACGGTCTACTCGGTCTTGCCTCGTTCCTTGACTCGGCCGCGCCCAATGTCTCGGGTCGATCACCTTCATCCACGTTGCCTTGCTTGTTCTTGCACCATGTGAACCGAACTTGATCCCATCGGCCACCGGGTCCCTCGAACCAAGCCTACTTGTCTCTCCACTCCTGGGAGGCCGCTCCGGCTAAGACCTTTCGCGCTTGTTCTTCACCCGCACAAATGCAAACCAAGCCGCATCCTACACCTGGAATACTTGAGCAAAGGCGAACATCAATCCACACCACGTTGTCAATCACTCGTCACAAGAAAAGCGACCATCCACTCGGTCCCTCGGACACACATGGTCCTCAGTGTGAGTCAATTATGTCGGATTCAGAATAATCTTCCCAAGCTCTTTGGATACTCTTTGGATATTGGCTAAATCAGATTGGTCAGCACTCGCTGCTAAAGGATTTGCACAGCAGATTAATCGCTGCTGACGTGATGGGATCTATATTTTGGATTAACTTTTGGACTAATCCTCCAGCTTTCCATAGAGGAATCTCCAACCCAGGCGTCAAGGGCCCGGATCGCATCCCCTTGACCCCTGTCGTCAAGAAAGCGATAGCTCAAACTCTCAAATCCAGTGACGGCCGTCTGTCCAATGAGGCATCTTCGCTGGAAAGGAATGGTCTGGTTTATCTTTCAAAGGAATTTCTGCTGGGAAGCCATGCCGGAGACATGTTGATATGGCATATTGCAACGGAGTACTGCGACATCGCACAATCTCGTCAGACAGTAAGACAAGATGATTTTGCATTATCCAGCCGTGATGTTGCCACAAGACTATCGAGCTACTGCGCCTATTTGATGGCATTTGTCCCGGAGCTGATCTCAGATCACCAGCTAGAGACCACTGCAACGTTTCATCGAACAAGGAAGGCAGCACTGCAGCATTTGCAAAAGGAAAAGACATTGGAACAAAAATATTCAAAGCTCAGTAATTATGTCCAGCCGCCGCCTCAACCAAATGGGAATATGAGCGATGACGAACCATCTGCACAAAACGGAAATATAAATGATGGCCAGCAGCCGCCTCAACCAAATGGGAATATGAGCGATGATCAACCACCTGCACAAAATGGAAATATAAATGATGACCAGCCAGATTCAAAGGGTGTGGAAATTTTCGAGAAAGGGGTTCAGCTTGGAAAGAGGCTTGAACTCATTAGAGATGATGGCAGACGCTGGAAGATACTGGCTGATTTCTGGACGGAGATGATACTGTACATTGCTCCATCCAACAATGCTAGAGATCATATACAGCATCTGGCAGATGATACTGTACATTGCTCCATCCAACAATGCTAGATGATACTGTACATTGCTCCATCCAACAATGCTAGAGAATGTCATGGTTTGCCAAAAATACTACAGCGGCACAAACATGTACGTTCTTAGGAGAAACAGTTATTTTTTATATTAAAAAAACAGAGTATGCCTCATGTTTAGTCATGGGGCGGAGCCACAGGGGGGGCTGGGGGGGCTCCAGCCCCCCCTACAGCCGGCACCACCATGGAAGCCCCCCAAGCCCCCCCCTGGCTGGAGGTTGAAGATGAAGAGGGAAGGGGGGCTGGAGGAGGAAGAAGGAGGCAGCAGCCCCCCCTTGGCGATTACTGAGCTTGTTTACTTTTGAACTTGCAGGTTCAGCTCTGCATCTTTATTCCAGACATAACCATACTGGCCTGAAGCTCATGTTGTCATGCAGAGTTGTTCACTCTGTAAACTGTTACATAATCTCAAACTACCTCTGTGGTTTGCTTTAGTGGTTTTTTATTACTCAAGTTTAGATGGTTGCTTGCTGTTGTACTAGCATCCGTTCTTTTCATGTCCTTGTCTGTTGTTTCAGACAAATGGCTTTTAGTCATGTGTATTGCCAGTTTGCCTCCCTTAGTATCTTGTGTGTTGCGTCTCTCTTTTCATTTAATGATACACGGCTCTCATGTGGTATCCTTTTTTACAGACGGTACCCTATTTAGAATTCAGAAAATAGAACATTATTGTCCGTGGGCCAATTCGATGTCTTGACAGCATTCACCCTACTGATAATAAGGGTGTAAATGTGTCAGTACCCATTCATCTTGGTTTGACTCATGCATTCTATATATAGCTTTACCCAGTTGGGTTACAATAGCAATACCTTGTTCCTAACTGTTACTACTGCACTTAGTAAAGTTTCATTTTTACCAACCACAGCTGCATTCTGAACTTGGAGACTAGAGAAAGTAGCCTGAACACTACTGAAAATGATGAAGCCTTCTTTGGTTCAGTTGTATCCTTTGCCCTTGTAGGCTGCTGTATTTCACCTGTTTCAGCAACATTGAATCGAGAACAGTTAGAACAGCAACAATACCAACAGACAAAACCGAATCTATCGGTCTAGATGTACCCTTACGTGCATTGATGCTAGTGTGGATAGCAAGTCTCTGCATTGCTCTATCAGAATGTATTCTCGAATGAAAACTCTGGAGAGCTGGGACGCCAACATATTCGTCTGGGCTAACTGCAGAAAGTGGGAAATCATTTCAGACCAGAATTTCATACCAGAAAACCGCAGCTTCTATATGGTTCATTGCTAGATCACATCATTTATTGTGATATCGTTAGCACTGTGTAAGTGTTATATGATTCAAATAAAGTAGAAAGGAAACTAGAAAGTGTTAAAATTTAGCACCTTAGGCAGTTGAGTGCTTGTTGAGTTTCCTATAGAATGCATGACTTCAGCAGCAGAGCAAAGAGCATTTTCTATTCCTTGAATATCTGCCTGCAAATATGAATCCTTAATATTTCAATTGGAAAGAAGCGTGATGAAAAATATTTCGTGTTTTATCATTTTATGATATACCAACCATTGCTCCATTGGAGACCGGAAGGCGCAGAATGGTAGCATTCAGAGCCTGTGTTGCTCCTGATAAAGAATGGGCATGATCCCTCTCCAGAAAGGACCAGTCTTGCAGGTATTTCATCTGCATATTCGAAGTTTATCAGATTTTGTGACAATGTGTACTCAAAAAATGAATTTACTTACATCAAAACAGCAATTAGTTGCTCCTGCAGGTCCAGAGGGACAGGGGATGGGCAAGTTGGGTGTACTAGCTTTAGACTTTTAAGATAGCATTACAGCTAGTCTAAGTATCTTTATGAGCCAAACCATGGCCATTCAATTTTGCAAGCTAGTACAACTCCACAAAGTCCAAATTAGCAGTGATCTTACGAGCTGATTTTATTTACTTCACAACTGGTGTAAATGTGTAATAAAGAACCATGTGCTAATCATTTGGATAGTAAGAAAGTATATGTATCGAAATGACCTAGTGTGCTACTTGCAGTCCTCGGATTCATGAAATGAAACAGACAGCCCTCTTACTCTAGGTTTTGATGAATAAATAGAGATGATGAATGCCATTTCCAGGGAACCAATGTAGAATTTACAGCAAGAAGGAAGCAATAAATCAACAGGAATTTCTTACCTGTCCTCTCAGAACTGCCATGAGTTTGGAGTTGTTTCGAAGCAGCTGTAGCTGCATCTTTCTGAGGGCCACCGATTTGCGCGTCCTCAGGATGGCAATCCATGCACCACTCAAGCTTTTCTGTCATGAACATGAGAATGATCATCAGCTTTTTTATAATGACTGAAGGGCAACCGTGACAGTCTTCAGCAAGTGATACATAACTCATCCTATCATGTCTCAACTCTCAAGTTCTTTACAAGACGAACAGAGAACAAAGAGGCTCACTCAATCACTCACCTCTACAGCGGTGGTCTGCAAAGAAAGTGTAGCTCCCGCCTGCGCATTCGCAAACCACCATTGTAACTCCCGGGTGTAGAGTAGCTTCAGCTGGTGCTCCTCCTCTGCTTTCATCGCCGCCGGGGGCTTCAACCTCGTGTCACCGTCGAAGCCGCAACCGGCGGTAGAAGCCCTGGCCTGCATGTTCCCGGCAGAGGCAGGCAAGTCGGTGGAGCGCCGGGCAGGGGATCGGCTCGCCGTCCTCCTGAACGAGCTCGCCACCGGCTTGCTCGCCGGCGGCTGCTTAACAGACGCCCTGCCGAACGGCGAGGACAGGAAGCCGTTGAACAGTGATCTCTTCTTCACCGGCGCCGGCGCCGGAGACGTTGCAGATGTGCGTGACTGCAACGGCTTGGCCGCGTAGGTGAAGCGGTCGGAGTGCGTTCCCATGGCGTCCCGGACGGACAGCGGCAGCAGGTACTCATTCGCGCCGTCCACCGACGCGCGCCGCGGCGTCCCGTGGTGGAACGCCGCCGGCCGCGCGCCGCCGCTCTCCTTCTTGCTCGAAGCAGAGTGCTCCGGGCTCTTGGCGAGCGGGGTCGCCGACGATGGCCACCTGTACGTGTTCTGGCTCGCGTCGGACACCTTGGCCCGCGCCGCTGTACCGGACGTCTTCTTCTCCGGCGTGGCCGCCGGCGACGCGGACCTCGCCCTGCTGGTTTCGAGGGAGTAGGTCGGGCTCTGGAACGCGACCGCGAGCGTCCGCGTCGTCGTGGTGGCGCTCCCGCAGGACGGCACGGCGGCGTTTGCGGCGGCGTCGGCTTGCGCCGGACGCGGCCTCGTGGCAGGGGACGCCGCGGAGGCGGAGGAGTCCTTGGTTTTGGGCTTGTTGGGCGCCGCGGCGACGGCGCCGGCATTGGCGTTGGCGTCGGAGAGCACGGCGGCGGCGGCGACACAGCCGGCATTGGCGTTGACGTTCGAGAGAGCGGCGGGGCGGCTGCGGCGGCGGCTGGTCAGGTGGTCGAGCGGAGGCGTGGCGACGGTGGCGTCCACCATTGCGGATGGCATCCTTGCTGCACGCGCGAGTGGAACAGAAGCCGAAGCCAACGGGCGTCGATGGCGAATTAGCAGCTTAGCTTTGCTTGTCTTGTCTATAGACTAGGTGAAGTGAAGTGAAGCAACTTATTATTTATGCTCTGCTGCGTGTATCCGTGAGTGATTCAGTGTACGTACCTTTCGATCTTTCGCTGCTTTGTTTCCAGGGAGTAGGTCGGGCTCTGGAACGCGACCGCGAGCGTCCGCGTCGTCGTGGTGGCGCTCGCGCAGGACGGCGCGGCGGCGTTTGGCTGCGCCGGACGCGGCCTGATGGGAGGGGACGCCGCGGAGGAGGCAATGGAGGTGGGTTTGGAAGACGGGGTGAGGTAGCGGGAGGCGACGGCCTTGGGCTTGGGCTTGTTGGGCGCCGCGGCGACGGCGCCGGCGCCAGCATTGGCGTTGGCGTCGGAGAGCACGGCGGCGGCGGCGACACGGCCGGCATTGGCGTTGGCGTTGGAGAGCGCGGCGGGGCGGGCCCGGCGGCGGCTGGTCAGGTCGAGCGGAGGCGTGGCGACGGTGGCGTCCGCCATTGCCGATGGCATCCTTGCTGCGCGGAGACGGAGTGCGCGCGCGCGCGAGTGGAACAGAACGTACTACAGAAGCCAACGGGCGTTGATGGCGAATTAGCAGCTTGGCTTTGCTTTGTCTTGTCTATATAGACTAGGTGAATATATATGAGTACACAGTTATTACTAAAGTAGCTGCGTAAGTGCTATTCGTAGGCAATCTCCCATGCATTAGAGACTACATTTTTTATACTAACATAGCAATTTAATAAAGCTTTCTTTACCAAAGAAAATTAACTTATTACTGAAACAAAATCAACATAGTAACTTGAATACTATATGCGATCATCATACAGAGGTACCAAGTAATTGAGCGAAGGGAATGCGATTCGATACGTCACACGTATGGTACGTACATGATCTCAAGGACGACCACCATCGATCATCAGGACATATGCATGTATGTACGCTTAACAACATTGATTGTACGTGTAATATATATTCAGGACCCATGCATTTACATCATAATAACACGCCATCAGTAGCATATAGTCGACGCCGCCATAAATTTTTATATTTATTAATGTAATGCAAGTCATAGCTAGCTAAACCTATTCTCGAAGTAGGGTTTCTTGTTGCATGGTTTTCAGCAGTGGTAAGGTTTTTTATGGTAGAGGTGAAATCCAAACCCTTTTAGTGGAGTTTTATTTTAATTTTTATTTTTTGTTAACTATGTGCACCAAATTCTATTCTATGAAACTAAATTTCTCTCTCTCTCTCTTCATAAATTTCATTTCATACCAAGACGTAGCATATATCATTTAATGAAAACAAGACTTATATCAAAAATTGCCTAATACTCCATCCGTTCTGAAAAAACTGACGTTTAGGACAGCGACACGGTCTTCAAAACACAACTTTGACCTCTTGTTATTATAAAAATATTTATCAAAGAGTATTATATGTATACTTTTATGAAAGTATTTTTTAAAACAAATCTATTTATATTGTTTTCACATTTATAAACTTAACAATTTAAAAGTTATTGATGATTTATATTTCCAATGTTTGACCCAAACTTTATGCTAAACGTCAGTTTTTTCAGAATGGAGAGAGTACACGTGGGTTGTCGTGTGGTATTGTTGCTTGCTTGCTTATTGCCAATTGCCATGTGGTAAGGTAATAATATACTAATATGATGCGCCGTGTTTGCACGGGAGTACGTTAATTCCAGAGCGAAGTGATATAAGGATTTCGCCGTAACATAAACAAGGCGCGTATCAGCATAGTGACGGTACGCCGACCATCATCAGTAATTGGGCCGTCCGGTCAGTGAAGATTTCGAGGCGGTGCCGTTCTACATGTACTCCGATCCACAATAAAGGAAAAAGTCCTTTTTACGTCCCTCACGTTTAACCGTCGTTCGATTTTCGTCCTCTAAGTGCAAAATCAGAAATGTTTGGTCCTCCAAGTTTCAAAACCGTGCGTTTTACATCCCTCGGCGGCTTCGACGGCGGTTTTGCTGACGTGGCGGCGGTTTCGCTGACGTGACGCGCCGACGTGGCGTGCTTAAGATGGCTGAAACTTTGAAAATCATATAAAATCGTTAAAAAATGATAAAAAGATAAAACCAAATTTTTTAGCTTACTCATGAGCATCTTTACACAGTGGAGTCATTTATTTACATGTTTGATATTATTTTCTAGTCAAAATAAAATAGGCAAGAAAAGGGGCCATAGAACTTGTAAAATGCATAGTAAATATTTGAAAAATTATAAAATAGTAAATCCAACTCCTGTGTGCCTCTGGTGAGTGCGTGCATCTAGTAGAGTAGTTTGTTTCTATATTAGATGTTTTTATATAGTATAATAGGATTATGTTTAGCATATACATAAACATAATCTTACTCTGTTGTATAAAAACTTTTAATATATATAAAACTACTCTACTAGATGGATACACTCACCAGAGGCACACAGGAGTTAGATTTACTATTTTATATTATCTAAAATATTTACTATGCATTTTACAAGTTCTATGGCCTCTTTTCTTGCCTATTTTATTTCGACTAGAAAATAATATCAAACATGTAAATAGATGACTCTACTGTGTAAAGATGATCACGAGGAAGCTAAAAAAATTGGATTTATCTTTTTATCATTTTTTTACGATTTTATATGATTTTTCAAAGTTTCAGCCATTTTAAGCACGCCACGTCGGCGCGCCACGTCAGCGAAACCGCCGCCACGTCAGCAAAACCGCCGTCGAAACCGTTGAGGAATGTAAAACGCACGGTTTTAAAATTTGGAGGACCAAACATTTCTGGTTTTGCACTTAGAGGACGAAAATCGAACGGTGGCTAAATGTGAGGGACGTAAAAAGACTTTTTCCCACAATAAATTCGTTCCCTTGACCAGATCCAGTCCGATTTGGTTGTTGGGCAGGCCGTGGAGGCCCACTTATTCTTATTCCTGAACAGCAGGCAGCAAAAGGCCTCTCCCGGTTTCACGCACGGCCCATTGTATTTGGGTCGGGCTCCAGTCTGGTCCCATTTGTTTTGGGCTCCAGTGGATCATAGACGACGATGTTCAACTGCTGCTAAGCATGGTCATCCCATCCGCGTTGAATTTTTTCAACGGCCGGCAACGGATCGGCTGCCCAGCCTGCACTGCTGGTTTCTGACGACTGAAATGTTGCGTCTATGTTCAGAGTTTTCTTCTTCTTCTTCTTTCTTTGAGGGCATGTTCAGAGTATTGGAGAATGGTTCTTTTTCCAACAAATATATGGTTCAGCGTCATCACATCAGAAATCGCCTCCCAATCCTCTGTTGGTCAATGCTTAGAATAACAAAGGTTTTCAACATCTGCGTACGGTGACCCGGATAGGACTTTTTCAATCGTAATACTGACGGCCAACCAAGCTAGTACTATTTTTTTTTAATAATGGATAAATAATATCCGGCCTTGACCAAATGGCTACGGCCCAAAATTACAAGGATGCAGCTCCTCCGTCTGCTCACTCAATTATTAATTCAGAAAGAGACACACACCATAAAGTTGATGAAGGTATTAGTTTGTAATCCTATTACTAAACCTCCACCCATGGTGGGCAAAAAAACTCATGGCCAATGCTTCCAGTGCTTGGCAAACATCCTTTATTCCCTGTCTTTCGTCTTCATGCCGATGAAGCTGTGCCCAGAAGCGAAGCCAATGCGTGACCTGCAAGTAAGTTTTTTGCGGAGATTTGTCAAAAACTATATCATTCCTGCTTAGCCAAAGTGCCCAACATAAAGCCGAAACACCCGCCAACATCTGATATTTTAACTTTCTATTTAAACCCACCAGCCAATCATTAAAAAGGTGATTGAAACTATGAGGTTTTGGGCGATTCAAAATGAATTGGACAGCCCTCCAAAGAAAAGTAGCCATGTGACAGTCAAAAAAGAGGTGTTGAATCGTCTCTTCTCTAGAGCAGAACGAGCATCTCTTGCTCCCGTTCCAATTCCTCCTAGCTAAATTATCCTTTGTCAAAGTAACCCCTCTCTTTAAATACCACATGAAGACTTTTATTTTTAGCGGTACTTTCAGCTTCCATAATTTTGAGTTGCGTTGTATATTGCCATTATTAATAAGAACTGAGTACATTGACTTAACAGTGAATAAACCCGATTGAGTGAGGCTCCACCTAAGAGTATCCCTACTGTCATTCAATTGTACATGAACAATTCTACCAACCAGGTTATGCCAAAGGTTTTGAATTCTGCTCTACTAATGCTCTTCTGAAAGACACGTTAAGAGGTATCCTAGAAAAAACCGAGGCCACCGTATCACTTTTCTTCCTGGCAATATGATATAAGGATGGGTACCGATGTTGTAAAGTAAAATTACCTAACCACTTAGTCCTCCCAAAACCTGACTTGTTTTCCGTCATTTAAATGGAAGTCCCCAAAGTTAAGAAAGGTCTGTTTTACATTCATTAGCCCCATCCAAAAGTGGGAATCCCCTGGTTTTCTCTCAAGTACTTGAGTAATGGTGTGGAGATCGTAGGTATTTATTTCTTAGTAGCTGTTGCCACAAGCCATCCCCATTAATCAAATTAAACAACCGTTTACTCAGCAAGCATTGATTATGTAACTAAGTTCTTGATACCCAATCCTCCCAATTCTTTTGGTTTACACAGTATATCCCATTTAGCTAATCTGTACTTTCTTCTGTGTCCATCTGATTGCCAGAAAAACCTTGATCTATAATAGTCTAACTTCTCTAGGACCCCTTTTAGAATCTCAAAGAAAGATAACATGAACACCGCCAGACTAGTCAAAACGGAATTGATTAACACCAATCTACCTCCAACTGACATGTGTTTCCCTTTCCAGCTGGCTAATTTCCTTTCAAATTTTTCCTCTATGCCTTTCCAATCAGAATTACTGAGTTTCCTGTAATGCATTGGAATGCCAAGGTATCTAAAAGGGTAAGACCCAGATTGACATCCAAACAGCTCAGCATACTGTTGTTCACATTCTTTTGCCTGGCCAAAGCAGAATAACTCGCTCTTGTGAAAATTGATTTTAAGACCAGATAATTGCTCAAAAGCGCATAATACTAATTTCATATTTGTGGCTTTGGCAAAATCGTGATCCATAAACAGAATGGTGTCGTCCGCATATTGTAAGATGGACAAACCTCCATCAACTAAATGCGGTACAACACCTGATATTTGTGCTGCTCTGCTCTGCTCTGCTGCGTGTATCCGTACTCCGTCAGAAATCGCCTCCCAATCCATGTTTGTCAAACGCTTAGGATAATACATGTTTGAACATTGATTTGATGTGATAATTCTGATGACCGACCATCTAGAGCTGACGATGATCGGTCGGATATCAAAATTCTGTTCACTGTCAGGGCTCCCTGCTGACAGTCGAAACTCTGAATTCTCCAACAAGGACTGATGAATGATGTCTCATTTAACATTTTATAAGTGGGACAGACAGCATAATCAAGCTTCTGCCCAACAAATACTACCATTGTGAACTTGTGGTTCCGATTCATAATCTTTTATATATTACGCACGACTCAAACATGTTCATGATAACAAATTAACAGCACATAGAAAATAGAACCGCAGCGAAGTACTAACATAACAGGTGGAAGAAGCACAAGTCGGGATGAGCAGACATCATGTGATTGCTGGCTTGATCGAGCACGGATCATGATGATGCAACTAAATGCACGTATCAGTCTTAATCGCATCTAAAGCAAGAACTGCAGCCTGCCTGGCTGCCGACGGCACACGGCGGCCGGCCGTCTCAGCCCGTGATGGATCCACATCCTGATCATCACATCAACCCACTTGACAACAACAGTTAACGCTTCTGGCTGCAGGATGAATTCTCGAGAGAGAGAGAAAAAAAAAGGAGTCATCTCGTGATGGAGAACACAGTAGAACAAGAACATCAGTCGGTCGCGTCAGCAAAACTGTCCACAAACATGTGCTTGATCAGCCATGTAATCCATGGTGTGTTTTATTCCTGCGGCTGGGGTCAGAGAAATGCAGGCTAGCAGGTCGCTCACGTCAGTTTGGTTGGTCAATCCGATATTCCGATATCAACAACCGGATATCAACTATAGTAGATCATATGGATAGATAGATAGATGATGGAAGATGTATTCCTAAGCATCGTGCAGTCCCTATCCGCGTTGAATTCTTTGCACGGTCGGCAACGGAGCGGCGGCTGCACTGGTTTCTGAATAAGAAGAAGATGTTGCGTGTATGTTCTGAATATTACTGAGACGCAGATTTTTGTCGACTAGGTTCAGCTAACGTCGCTCCATCAGAAATCGCCTCCCGATTGATGCTTGTCAAACAACGCTTATAGAATAACAACAATACGGGTTTCAACTTCTGATGTGACATGGATGCATTTTTTTTTCCAACATCTAGAGCTGTCCGTGATCGGATATAAAAATCTATAATACAGGAACATAGAAACAGCAGCAAGGAGGTGATTGAAGAAGCACGCACAACACAGTTTGGGATGAACAAGTGAGACCAATCATCAGACAAAATTTGGTTTCTACAGACTCTATATAGAATAGTATAGGTAGTGTAGTATATAGCTGTAGCAGCAGACGTGGACCAAAATGACTGAAGCCTGTATGTATTGTAGTAACTCCGTATGTACAACGTAACTCTGACATGACTGATACACAGTGAGGTACTGAACTCGGTTCGGAACGGGGTGGCCGGGATTGAACTCTCTCATCATCCTCATGTGACCTGCGTTCCCAAAATTGATTGTTTGGTTCGCTCCAATCCAACGGCGGCTGACTGACTGATCGATCAACTGTTCTCCTAATCATCAGGATTCAGTAGAGGCAGAGGAGGAGCCCTCTGTTTGTCTCTGTCTGAATCTGATTCTGAACCGGGTCGACAGGCAGGTTGAATCGATCAGAGCGCGCAGCAGTAGGTTGCCAGGCGGCTCCACGCGACGGTGGCCTTGTTCTTCTTCCTCCCCGTCCTCGTGGCCTTGCCGGCGGTGTCGGCGTCGCCGGCGGCCATGGCTCCTCCTCCTCCTCTTACTCTGCTGGCCCTGCTGCTTCTGGTGTTGCTGAGCATCTCCCACATGACGTGGACGTCGCTGTACTCGCACGTCCTCACCTCCTTCCGCAGCCGCCCAAGACCTGTAGGTATCACCGGAGAACAGCATGTTGTCAGCATCGGCGTCGATCGGGTGGTTGCCGGCGGATCCCCCCGATGAACTAACTGATGGGCCGTGAGTGCTTACCGGTGGTTCGCCGGAGTCGGAGGCGCGCGGCGATCCCGCGCCAGACACGCTTCACCGGCACCGCCGCGCGGCCCAGGCACGACGACGACGACGACGGCGGCGGCATGCTCTTGTATCTATCTATCCTCTCCTCTCCTCTCCTCTGCTCTGCTCTTGGTGCTGCTGGATTCGCTGCTTGTATCTGTTCCTGTGTTCTCCTCCGGCTTCTGCTCCACCGCCGATCGCCGGAGATAGATATCTGCTCCACCCCCAAATGATCTGCTACCCTCCACACCCTGCTCCCCACCTTGTTGAACTTTGACGGGCACAGGCTGATGAGACCTTGGAAGCTGTCTCAACCTATCTGCAGTGCCGGCAATGTTCTTATATTTATAGGTGGTGAGATGGAAATGGCTCGCTCGACCGGCCAGGAGAGAGAAATAGAGAGAGATGTGGACGCGGCGGCCGCCGGCGATCGCGCACGTGGATGGACACGGCGAATCGACGTCGGACACGCTTCGTCGCGCCTTCCTTCCTTCTGTCTCTGTTTATTTTTTTTTCTTTTCCTCCGCTGTCCTCTACTTGTGTTGTGTCCAAATCTCCTTTCGATTTTGTTACCAATTTGTTCATTTTCCTTATATACAGTCATTAGTCAAGACCTCAATTTGAGATAGATTAAGATGGTCCTGTCCTGTGTTTTTAGCTTGTTTTCAAGCTTTCCTGACAGTGACAGTTACCGCGAGGTGCAGTGGACGATACACATGAATGCACTCATCGCATCACTTGTCACATGTGAGTCACAAAAACTGTTTAGCTTATATTTTTTTTCACCGCCCCATTAACAACCAGGAAAACGACATGTATGAGGCGATAGGCATCTTCGAGAGAGACTATCGCAGTTAAATCATGGTGGCATTAGAGTTAATCCTTGTACTTAAAAGAGAGAAAGAGAGAAACTTGCTTCCATAATATAAGTAAAGAATCTTAACTGAAGATTTTCCACTTGGTCACCGAACTCACATACTGTAAGTTTCCACTTGTGCTTAGGATGGTCCACTATGACTCGCCTTATTGGAGTTTATCCAAAAAAATATCGCCTTATCGGCTAACTTCCAAAGGAAAAAAATCGCCTTATTTTGTAAAAGACTGCAATAATTGTCTTTAACGATAAAACAAAAGGGGGAAACTTTTTAAAGTGTGCACGTAGGCAGATAGTTATGTGTTCGGTCAGGTAACAGCTAGCTGTTATGCTAACAAATACTGTAGTAAAATAGAGCATATGAATTGTCTGATATGGACTCGTTACATTCTACTACTATGCGCTAGATAAAACAAAGCGCAACATGATGTTGACCGTTTTTTTTTTACACGAAGATCACAACTGACGGCTGCAGTTTTCAGCAGCAACACTTCTAGTCACACCTCTCTATACATGCACCGTTAGCAAAAGATCTTGAATTGACTCAAATCTAGCCGCCAAAGATATATATTAACGCCTAAATTTGATTGCTCTGTCAATTGACAGAATTGTCAGCTTGTTCATCCGTCCAAATCAACGGATGACTCATGCTGTGTGTGGTTGCTGAAACTATCGGCAAATCACTTGCAGATTTCCATCCCATGATCGAGCCGATGTGATGCCGATCCATCAGGTGCTTACATGAATGTTGACTAGTATAATATGATTGAGCTGCAACCGCGCCAGAAGCAGGGTTAATTAGCGCGAGCCTGATTAGTTATTCAACTGATTGATTGATGATTGAATTAGTATATTATTATCCGGCTAGATTGCAGACAAATTAAGATGAGTATAGCTCGCGAGACGAGGCAGCACGTTTCACACACGTATGCCCACTTCAATTTTTTTTCTTTTCCTCTCTTCTTCCTTCCCTGCATTTTCTTCTAGTCCATTTGTTTTTTTAATAGTGTTGTAGTACGTACAATGCATGCGTGTGAGAATGGTTCATAGCCATTCGCCCATTCTTGTCTGTTTTTGGCAGAGGATTGTGGACCAAATTAGGTTCGATATGATCCGGGCAAAACCTGTTTGTCGGCGATTGCATGGTATTGGATGGGACTGGATGGGAATGGAATTAGCTCCCTGATCATTCATCCCAATAATCTACGTGGGAAAAAAAAGGAAAAATAGCGTAACACGTGAGAGAAAACATTAAAATAATATATACAACAATAAAATAAGAAACTGGGTACCACATGCATGCTCTTTGTCTCTTTGACCAGGCAGGTTAGACCATGATCACGCGGCAACAGTAGCGGCGTCTCTGCTCATGGCATGAACCTCCAAGGGACATTAGCTCAGAACTTCAGAGAGTTCAGACATCACGCTTGTTTAGTTCCTACTTACGTACTCCGTACACGGTACACTGTAACACTATTACAGCAGTGTCATCGATGTCGATGCTGCAGCTGCTCGACCGATCTTTCTATCGCATGACGAAGCAGATGCTTGTGTACATCGATCAGATAAGAAAGATCCCCCAATTCTGTCGGAATACAAAAGGGATGGAAAAGAACAGGCTCCTGGCTCTTTATTCTAGATTTCTAGCAACCGTTGGTTAATTATTTGGTTGCATTCCACCTAGGCGATAGATGCCATCTCTCTTTCTTCAAGCAACTGGCACACTCACACTCTCACAGTGTGTACATATAGCAAGCTTTTTTCCTTTCTATCCCAGACAGAATGTGCATGTCAACTTCCATTCTTTCCGTCAGTAATCGACAGGTTAAGTATGGCATCACAGATTGCCGATTGGCTGCTGTTGGATCCTTCTCATACAACAGTAACTAGCTGATAGCTATAGGCCACACATTGCCGGTGCATGCCGGCCGTTCAAAAAAAGAAAAAAGAAAAAAAATAAGGCCACACCACAGTCACACCCCACTGAGTCACTGACGGACTGATGCAGAGGAAGATAGCTCTGTCAGACTTCCTTGTTTATTCTAATGACGTTCGCAGTGTTCAGTTTCAGCACGCGTGCTGAAAGTGCTTCACGATCCCCACTGCTCACCACAAATTCATATATATGGACTCATGGAGTATTTTTTGACCACATATATGGAATTTCCCCCGGGATGTCGAGGCCGGATTAATTTCCTTTTTCTAAAAAAAACATATAAATATATGGAATCGTCTCGCCAGACTAAAAAGAAGGAACAACGCCTAGCCACAAATTCAGCCGCTGCTTGCATCAGGTGCCGTGGACAGATTAGGTCGGTGATGTCAGTGAGCATATGTTGCAGATGAGGCCTGTATAGCGATATATGTTACACCTGTGCCAATTAGCGCACAGCATGCGCATGGTTTGTTCCAGAGTCGGCACTTTTTCCTTTTCAGGGCAAGATTCGGCACTGGTTAGTAAATGCGGCTGATGACTCTGCGTCTTGGCCTTCGTTCAAAAAATAAAAAGCCTTTACCAATTCTAATCGGCAACTTTATTAATTTGGTGTTGGGGATCTCAGATGTTTGTGTCCCTTCGGAGTATATATATGTTGGTGGAAATATTTTGCATGATTCTGAACATCATTTGAAGCTGGAAAAAAGGTCAGCCTGATTAGGATGTTATGCAGAGAGAGCTGTGTCAGACAGGCTTTAAATGATAAGCTCCGTTCACTTTAATTTTTTCGTGCTACAAGTACAAACATTCCGGTTTTGTCCTAATCATGTTTTGTTTTTTGATTTGTATGTACCAAGTGCGCTTTAAGTGTTTTTTATGACCTACAGAATTATGCAGAGAGAGCTGTGGCAGCTGGCTCATTCATGGCCAGGTGATCACGCTACACTACTCTGATTTTTTCGTCATTTATATACACCCAGCCAGAATGCTTAGCCACTAGACTAATTTGAGCCGCTTCAAGTGGCACGACAAAGTGTGTTAATTAGGTCAATCTTGGAGTGTACAGCGTAGGCATGTTTAGCGAAGGACACATGTGCTGATTAACGCATGAATTGCTGATGAGTCTGCAGAGTGTTTATCTAATTCTGTTGGTGTGATGGTGTCGTGTCATCAACTAGATGTAAACAAAAACACACGAGATGGCTTTTCGAGATTGGAAAGCGCACGCCAGATCAATAGCGACTGACGAGGCTAACGTTCTTTGCACTCTTTTGGGTTTGCACAGTTGCACGCGTTGCAGACAATTAATGGTTGGTCATGCGTGCAATGTTAGCATCATTTTAGCACATAATTAAGGTGATGATCTAATCAGCATCTCTTGTACGCACGAACGAGATATTAGAATCCAGTAGTCTTAATTTGGTTCTATTTGTGGTCTGCCTGCCCATCTGGATTTCGAATTTTCCTTCTTCTCATTTATGCTAGGGGTGTAAGTATGTCACTATCCACCCGTACCAGAACAAAATGGACATGCCCTGCAATACGGATCATCAGCCTGTAAGCCTCAAAACTGTTGTGCACGACAACCACTCCTTGAGCTTCAAAACTGTCAACAAAACCGCGTTCTGCTGACTGACCTTAATTATATAAGGGGAAAAAATATTTAGTAGCATGTCATTATCACAGCCCTGTTGCCAGCTACATACAATACAAAATCCGTATACATGACCTTTGTGTGTGAAGTTGTAGAAACAATGGATAAAAGAGTTCCAAAATTATCTCAAATAAAATTGATTTTCGATAGCTTTTGTCATCTTTTGCTCCCTCATGTTTGCAAACAAAAAAAAAATTGAGAGGAGTTTGCAAACAAGGCCCAGTTGGAGGCGCCGCTATTCTAGGCCCAGGATCTGATCCGGAATCCTATATGGGAAGTTTTTTTTTAACAAAGTAGCTTCTACTGTTTGAGATCCTGCAAGGGCTAGGATCGCACGTTTCTTCAGATCTGAAGCGGGCGGGTGAGCGTCCGACATCAGCCACTGATGGGCGGGTGAGCGTCCCACGTAAGCCACTGACGGAAATCAATTTGAGTTTCAACCTTCAAATGCGATTTTCTCCTGAATCGTCAATCATTTTTCGAATCCGTTTGAACTACCATATTATTTGGAATTAATGCGACATAATAAGATCCAATATGAGTATATTTTTAGTTTATATATGTATCTTTTAGAATCAATACTTTCAATATGCTATTTCAACATTTGGAATAACTATCTCAACATCTTGAACTTACTGCTTCAACATTTTCACACAAAATGTTGATCTAGTTTATCCGAGTTGTTGAATTAAGTTTGAGAAAAATGTTGAACCTAGTATATGGAAATATTGACTGTAGTATTATACCTTCTATAATTGTATACTTAGTAGTGATAATTAAAAAATAAATAAAGAAAAAAGGCACAAGTGCTTTCCACCACCCGCATGGATTGAACAAAGCAATAGCATAAAAAAGTTAACCACTGCACGTCTTCATTTTTTTCTCATGCATGAGTCGTCCGCTTAACCGGTAGGAGTACTTGATTTACTTGGCCGTCCGCTTGTCTATTCCTTGCAGGCGCGTGTGGTTCCTGGGCTTCGGCTTCTAAGCTACCTAGGTTAAAAAGTAAACGGAAGTCACATAGGGACCCCCGGATCTTACGTGCTCAGCAGATCACGCAGCAGAATTGATCTCAGGAAAAAAAAGATAGCAATCCCTAAATTCTTGCCCCACTCTTTCTTTTTCAGAATACAAAATGGAGCTAAATTGTTGGTTGCATTACACACTTAGGTTTTACTAATCTGGATCCTTCTCATACAACAATATGAGGTACCCAGTCATGCCACACGTTCCAACACTTTCACCACACTGAATTGCTGCAAACAAGCACATTATAAATAATGTCTTGTGAATCGTTTTGCCTGAGCATACCTTTTTTTCAGCATTTAGTTTGTCATGCTCCACGGTCTGCTTAAGAACGGCTGTGTTATTTCTCTCTAAAGCGCAGGCTCCTTCAATTCGTTCACGGGCCAATACTGCAGTGTAAGTCTCAACCTTTTCACCACATAAATGCAACTGATGGTGGCTTCAAGTAATTGAGTCACCGGCCAACTTTTTCACCTAGGGTTATCCATCCACAAGATAGACTATACGTAACCAAATGCTACTCGATCGATCAGTGCTTTTGACGATATCCAAATGTATACTTAATAATGCAATGCGCACATCAGATGAAGACCGGTTCACAAACCTAACAGTCTTTGCGTACTTTTGGTCCTGCGCGAACATTTTTATAAAATTTCAACATGACTCAGATCGAAAGGTGTTATTCTACTGTGCGCTGATTTTTTTTTCCCCAACAGCACTGCTGGTCCAAGCAATTTTGGTATTTTCGAGTTTCTGAATCTCGGTTTCTCTTGGACAGACAAATTAATATTAGGAGAAGTCAGCAATCTTTTTTTTTTGTTCTTGACTCCGTCCTGTTCGCTTGGCTTATCAGCCAACAACCAGCAGTATTTTTCTCTCAGCAGAAATCAGCAGCAGCCAACAATATTTTTCTCTCAACACAAATCAGCACCAGCTACCAGCTACCAGCCAAACAAACATACCGATCGGCCAACCTGGATTGAGCACTAGTCATATTGCAGTCTCCTTCCGCTGTAGCGTCAATGTCAGCAGTAGCAAAACAAATTAAGTGGACATGCCCTGCAATACGGATCATCTAAGGGTGGATGTCGAGCCAGCTCGGCTCGTTTTGGCTCGGCTCGTTCGAGCTCGTTAGCTAAACGAGCCAGCCAGCTCGGCTCAGCTCGTTAAGGAAACGAGCAAAAATCTTGGCTCGGCTCGGCTCGTTAAGCTCGCGAGCTGGCTCGTTAAGCTCGAGAGCTAGAGTCAAATTTAAAACTAACATAATAATATATATAGTATAAAAAATTATATATTTATATGGTCTTAATACCTCAAAGTTCTACTCTATCATACTATAATAATAAAATATAACCATAACACCATATAGAACTACGTATATAGTATACATATATTATTATTGCTCGCGAGCCGGCTCGAACTCGCTCGTTATACTAACGAGGAAAAACTCTTGCTCGGCTCGTTAGGAATATGCACCGAGCCGAGCCGAGTAGAGCCGAGCCGGCTACAATCTGAGCGAGCTAACGAGTTTCGAGCATTTTATCCAGCCCTGGGATCATCTGCCTGTAAAGCATCACTGTTGTGCACGACAACTACTTCAGCTTCACAACTGTCAACCAAACCGTACTGACATTTTCTTGTTTGTTATAAAAAAAAATATTCTATCACAACCCTGTTGCCAGCTATAATAATCTGCATCTTTTTATATTTAAAGTTCCCAGTACAGATTTAAATAATTTTGCATCTTGTTCTACTCTCCTTTGTTTCATCTATCTATTAAAGATCCAAGGAAATTGAAACCATTCTCACCCAAAAAACTCCCCGTACCCCTCACAGAGGACCCACCTGACAGGCACCACCCGAAAAAGAGGGGTAGAACAGGGGGATTTGTGTGGAAGGAGGATGTTTCTGCCACCGATAAAAAAACTTTTTCTACCGCCCCTGCCTATACCCGCCCGCGCGTACCCACCGTTTGCAATTTGGAAAGTTTCTAATCCTCCCCCCGTCGCCTTCAACGTTTCCTGATTTTGTGAACCGGGATGACGGTGAGTTTATTCAATCTTCGCATTCCTCGTGTTCCATGATTTGTACGTGATACGTACCTGGAATCAATACAGCTTGCTTGGAGACCAACAAAGACTCCTCCATCACGTTTATCGAAAGAGGTGGATACCCTTCTATACCAATGCTTGAAGGTGACGTCGAATTTTACATTTCGCTAACAAATTGATACATATGTATTCTTATCTAACACGCATGTCATGAATCTTGGACTACAGATGTTAGGACCGGTATACGAGAAAGCACGGTGCTACGTGATCACATCAAATCTGTTATCTCAGCTCGTGCTGAACGATTAAGTATACATAGTGGATCAGGCTCAAAGACCAGGAAGCGCATGAGGATGGACGAAATTGTAGATATAGTGAGGGGCAGAAATATTACCGCGCTACTCGAGGAAGCGCGTCATGATGAAATTTGAAATATTATGTCTACATTTATTGGCATATATAGCGGTTACATTATTAAAAATATGGGCATCTATCATTTGCAATCACATATGAACTAGATTTTGGAATATATTTTATGAATTGTTTTGAGAGCGGTGTTTGTATTTATGTGTTGTATAAAGTGTAATTCACTAATTTGCTAAGCACACCAATACGAGCACCCTTCTTCGTGGGTGATAATTCGCTCAAGGTTTTTTTAACGGCCCAGCCCACCAAATCCGTATATGAGAGGTCGGGCTATCCTTCCTCGTTTCCGTCGTCTGCACTTCCGCTGCTGCGGCGAGGCTCTCCCAAATCTCCACTGATCACCTCCCCGTCGATCCCCCCTCACGGTTAATAATAAAAAGGAAAGGACATATCCCACTATCAGTCACATTGCTTCCATATAAAACAAATATACCATAGCTATATACGGCAAGTTGGACGTGATGACTCTGAATGAGGACATAACCTGGCTGTCATGGCCGGGCGCCTGTATACATTTCCTTTCCTGATATTACCAACCATTTATAAACAAATTCGATTCCATTCCATCATCAACACGCCTGCAGATGTCAGCTCCCTATTGCCATGTATCATAGCTATATACGTCCTCCTTCCAAATTACTAATGCAGAAACATAATCGGCGTTTCCATTTTGTGTTCAGTACTTTCCTTTTCCTGTTCTGATGCTTTTGGCAACTAAAAGTCATCAAGACTATAAATAAGACGCCGCAGTTCCTCCCAGGATCACCTCAACGACGAAACAACCTGTGCTACGGTCGTTTCTCTCCTGCCCCCCGGCTGCTAACAAAGGCGAAACCTCTCGCATCCCGAGCAAAGTAACCTGGTTTCTGCCAAATCTTCATTTTTTAGGTTATGCTACTCCCTGTGTGATTTCTAACGGAAGATCGAGTACATGTTTTTACAAGCAATCTTAGTTGTAACCCTTTTACATGCCTGTCTTATGTTCTGATCACTTTCTTACAACCTAAACGAGATTTGCATCTGCTGCAAGCGTGTGACTGTTTGATTTTGCATCAGTTAATAACTTACGTACTTACGTATTTTTTTAGTGTAGATCTATTTGCTATGGAGAATAGGCTTTGCATATGCAGCGAGTTAATTTTAACTTATCTTGATCTGTGCCTACGTATTTCATAATACGTTAGTGAATATATACATTGGCTTCATGTATAATTATTAGGTTCTGTTAAGCTCCTTGATCTGTTCATGTATTATTAGTTTTCCTGGTATAACATACCAGCCATTTATATTATAGACGCTTACTGGTGTGGTGCAGGGGACAAGCCGGCGGGGACGGGCACCGACTCCCACAACGTCCGCGTACGGCGTGAGCGTGACCGCGCTGCGAGCTCGGCGGGTTCCGCTCCTTGGGCGGCCTCGTCAAGGCCATCGTCGTCTCCCCTCTCGACGGCAGCATCTACACCTAACACAAGGCCCCTCCGGCGCCGCGCACCACCGCGTCGGCTCCCTCCCCGGTACCGTTCGTTGCTGCCAGGCCACGGCCGGTCGTGGACCTGGTGGATTTCGTCATTGCATCGGTACCATCTTCCTCATCATTGTCATCGGTACCCTCTTCCTCTGCCCGGTGATCGATTCCCTATATAAACACCGCATCGGTCGCAGCCTGTTTGCTTACGATCTCGTTTGCTGCTTTGACTTTCACTTGCAAATCGATCTATTATTTTTTCTTGAACACTTGCATAGATCTAAGTATCAATGAGCCTAAAAATAAATAGGATTGTTGATATGCTTGGTTTTTTCCTGATTCACCAGGTGCACTGATGCAAGTTCTGTTGATATGCAAAGCCTGCTCCCAGCCCATTAGGTAAGAATTAATCTAACATTCCTATATGTTCTCATCTGCTCTTATGCTATAATTTGCATCATGTAAACAACAAAATATGCTATGCGGGCAAAAATCTTGGCTCGGCTCGGCTCGTTAAGCTCGCGAGCTGGCTCGTTAAGCTCGAGAGCTAGAGTCAAATTTAAAACTAACATAATAATATATATAGTATAAAAAATTATATATTTATATGGTCTTAATACCTCAAAGTTCTACTCTATCATACTATAATAATAAAATATAACCATAACACCATATAGAACTACGTATATAGTATACATATATTATTATTGCTCGCGAGCCGGCTCGAACTCGCTCGTTATACTAACGAGGAAAAACTCTTGCTCGGCTCGTTAGGAATATGCACCGAGCCGAGCCGAGTAGAGCCGAGCCGGCTACAATCTGAGCGAGCTAACGAGTTTCGAGCATTTTATCCAGCCCTGGGATCATCTGCCTGTAAAGCATCACTGTTGTGCACGACAACTACTTCAGCTTCACAACTGTCAACCAAACCGTACTGACATTTTCTTGTTTGTTATAAAAAAAAATATTCTATCACAACCCTGTTGCCAGCTATAATAATCTGCATCTTTTTATATTTAAAGTTCCCAGTACAGATTTAAATAATTTTGCATCTTGTTCTACTCTCCTTTGTTTCATCTATCTATTAAAGATCCAAGGAAATTGAAACCATTCTCACCCAAAAAACTCCCCGTACCCCTCACAGAGGACCCACCTGACAGGCACCACCCGAAAAAGAGGGGTAGAACAGGGGGATTTGTGTGGAAGGAGGATGTTTCTGCCACCGATAAAAAAACTTTTTCTACCGCCCCTGCCTATACCCGCCCGCGCGTACCCACCGTTTGCAATTTGGAAAGTTTCTAATCCTCCCCCCGTCGCCTTCAACGTTTCCTGATTTTGTGAACCGGGATGACGGTGAGTTTATTCAATCTTCGCATTCCTCGTGTTCCATGATTTGTACGTGATACGTACCTGGAATCAATACAGCTTGCTTGGAGACCAACAAAGACTCCTCCATCACGTTTATCGAAAGAGGTGGATACCCTTCTATACCAATGCTTGAAGGTGACGTCGAATTTTACATTTCGCTAACAAATTGATACATATGTATTCTTATCTAACACGCATGTCATGAATCTTGGACTACAGATGTTAGGACCGGTATACGAGAAAGCACGGTGCTACGTGATCACATCAAATCTGTTATCTCAGCTCGTGCTGAACGATTAAGTATACATAGTGGATCAGGCTCAAAGACCAGGAAGCGCATGAGGATGGACGAAATTGTAGATATAGTGAGGGGCAGAAATATTACCGCGCTACTCGAGGAAGCGCGTCATGATGAAATTTGAAATATTATGTCTACATTTATTGGCATATATAGCGGTTACATTATTAAAAATATGGGCATCTATCATTTGCAATCACATATGAACTAGATTTTGGAATATATTTTATGAATTGTTTTGAGAGCGGTGTTTGTATTTATGTGTTGTATAAAGTGTAATTCACTAATTTGCTAAGCACACCAATACGAGCACCCTTCTTCGTGGGTGATAATTCGCTCAAGGTTTTTTTAACGGCCCAGCCCACCAAATCCGTATATGAGAGGTCGGGCTATCCTTCCTCGTTTCCGTCGTCTGCACTTCCGCTGCTGCGGCGAGGCTCTCCCAAATCTCCACTGATCACCTCCCCGTCGATCCCCCCTCACGGTTAATAATAAAAAGGAAAGGACATATCCCACTATCAGTCACATTGCTTCCATATAAAACAAATATACCATAGCTATATACGGCAAGTTGGACGTGATGACTCTGAATGAGGACATAACCTGGCTGTCATGGCCGGGCGCCTGTATACATTTCCTTTCCTGATATTACCAACCATTTATAAACAAATTCGATTCCATTCCATCATCAACACGCCTGCAGATGTCAGCTCCCTATTGCCATGTATCATAGCTATATACGTCCTCCTTCCAAATTACTAATGCAGAAACATAATCGGCGTTTCCATTTTGTGTTCAGTACTTTCCTTTTCCTGTTCTTATGCTTTTGGAAAATAAAAGTCATCAAGACTATAAATAAGACGCCGCAGTTCCTCCCAGGATCACCTCAACGACGAAACAACCTGTGCTACGGTCGTTTCTCTCCTGCCCCCCGGCTGCTAACAAAGGCGAAACCTCTCGCATCCCGAGCAAAGTAACCTGGTTTCTGCCAAATCTTCATTTTTTAGGTTATGCTACTCCCTGTGTGATTTCTAACGGAAGATCGAGTACATGTTTTTACAAGCAATCTTAGTTGTAACCCTTTTACATGCCTGTCTTATGTTCTGATCACTTTCTTACAACCTAAACGAGATTTGCATCTGCTGCAAGCGTGTGACTGTTTGATTTTGCATCAGTTAATAACTTACGTACTTACGTATTTTTTTAGTGTAGATCTATTTGCTATGGAGAATAGGCTTTGCATATGCAGCAAGTTAATTTTAACTTATCTTGATCTGTGCCTACGTATTTCATAATACGTTAGTGAATATATACATTGGCTTCATGTATAATTATTAGGTTCTGTTAAGCTCCTTGATCTGTTCATGTATTATTAGTTTTCCTGGTATAACATACCAGCCATTTATATTATAGACGCTTACTGGTGTGGTGCAGGGGACAAGCCGGCGGGGACGGGCACCGACTCCCACAACGTCCGCGTACGGCGTGAGCGTGACCGCGCTGCGAGCTCGGCGGGTTCCGCTCCTTGGGCGGCCTCGTCAAGGCCATCGTCGTCTCCCCTCTCGACGGCAGCATCTACACCAAACACAAGGCCCCTCCGGCGCCGCGCACCACCGCGTCGGCTCCCTCCCCGGTACCGTTCGTTGCTGCCAGGCCACGGCCGGTCGTGGACCTGGTGGATTTCGTCATTGCATCGGTACCATCTTCCTCATCATTGTCATCGGTACCCTCTTCCTCTGCCCGGTGATCGATTCCCTATATAAACACCGCATCGGTCGCAGCCTGTTTGCTTACGATCTCGTTTGCTGCTTTGACTTTCACTTGCAAATCGATCTATTATTTTTTCTTGAACACTTGCATAGATCTAAGTATCAATGAGCCTAAAAATAAATAGGATTGTTGATATGCTTGGTTTTTTCCTGATTCACCAGGTGCACTGATGCAAGTTCTGTTGATATGCAAAGCCTGCTCCCAGCCCATTAGGTAAGAATTAATCTAACATTCCTATATGTTCTCATCTGCTCTTATGCTATAATTTGCATCATGTAAACAACAAAATATGCTATGCGGGATTAGAATCATGTAAATGCATTACTCTGATTTTTTTAATGAGTATTTAAGTTTTAGCTTTCTAAAGGGTATGGTTGTGGTATGATCGCATATGTTGTTCTGCTTTCCTCTCTGGTCTCTGTGGTAATTTAGTTATTGCTCAGTGATCCGATCACCAAAAGGTTTTCCGAAATCTTCATGCATGTTGTTTTCTACCATTGTTTCATCCTGCCCATATTCGACTCATACCGCTGATTTATCAGTGGGTCAGATTATAATGACAAGCACATTACGGATAATTGCTAACTGACACCATTGCTGGTTCTCTGCATGTAGGTGGGAGTGGGACAAAAGGGCTGGACGTGACCATGTGATGCGATGATGAATTGGCATCTTTGCTAAACCAGATGGAGATGAAGATAATTTTGTTGCATTTTCCTTTATGCAAGCATTGCCATAACTATATTATGGAGGGGGTGCGAACTCCTTAAGAACCAAGGCAACACCCGCAACTTAGCTGCTTAATCACAATGCTAGCGATTGCTTGGCATAACCAGCCTGGCTCATAGGAGTAATAATGCATGCCATTTCTTACTCGGCAGTGCCTCCAGCCATTATTCAATTCGTACCGCTGTGCTCATCTGCCTGGTACATTGATTTCATGGGCTTTGCGCTGATGGGGCCTTCTCCAGTAATTCTTGCTGTTCCTTCTACCAGACTTATTGTTTCATCTTCTCCAGTGAGTCCAATGTCCATCACCCTGGCTGTCAGGTACATCATAGTGTCTTGATGGTTGTCCCATGGATCGGTCTGAGTGACTGCAGAACCCCATGGTATCTTGTTCACAACTTTTTTTAGATGGATTAATCCGTGGTATCTTGTTCACAACTTTTTTTAGAAATATTACCAAATGAAATATTGGTGTGATTGAGTTGAGATCTTGCATAAAGATTTAGTAGATATTTGCTGTCGGTGGAATATAAACTATCACTGCTATCCTGTCCATCAACTTTAAAGGCATCCTGGTGGAGGCGTATGGACATGAGGTGTCCCCATATGTCTGCACCTTTTCTAATTCACTCAACTAGCAAGAAATCCCTTTTCTGATTCGTTGAGGGTATGCTCTAAAGAATTATTTATTGGTGCATCATATCATGTTTTAGATTTTAAAATTTTGCACACGGACCACCATTTCTTCAACTTTGAATCTTGCCAATATGGCTGAAATCACAGGCATGGGGAGTATCAGTTATCTTTTGGCTGTTGGGAGAAAACCTGTAGAGGATGATGGAATCGCAATATTCTCAGATGCTATTTGATCAGATTGGAATGACTAATTGATCATTACACTTAGTCATTATTTAATACGCTTGAGTCGGTGGAATTTAAAGAATAACTTATCATTCCATCGAATTGATCAATCCACGTGTTACTGAATTTCAGATTGAGCAGTTTGGTTATGTTTTTTTTCCTTATGGTAGGGGCCAAATAATTATGGCCAATGCAAGTTTTTTTTTTTCCATAACTTTGTTCGCCAGTATAAAAAGTTGCATCAGCAATTTTTTCTTTTCATGCAAGTGGTAGGAGTCCAATTTGAGCTGCTATGACTTCAGTAGTCCAGTTGGTACATGCTCTGGGTGCAATAACTGTGGAGGCTGAGCAAGATTGTGCAACTGATACCTACAAGGTATGGCCATTGCAAGTTTTTTCCCTAACTTTGTTCATCAGTAGAAAAAGTTGCATCGGTAATTTTTTTCTTTCCTTGCAAGTGGTAGCAGCCCAATTTTAGCTGCCATGACTTCAGTAGTCCAATTTGTACTTGCTGTTGCTGCAGTACCTGGGGATGCTCATCAAGCTACAGCCCTTCTGCATGAGCTTGTGAAGGTATTGATCCAGAAGTGCTATATTGATATGTGGGCCAGGTAGGACACTTAAGATATTATGTAGGGTTTTCCCTACTTTGGTTCCCGTGTAAATTACATATGTCACTCTTTTAAATTTTCTTGTCAAATAGAAATTACATGTTAGTTTTCATTGAGAAAATACTGAATTACTTGCAGTAGTATGTTACTCAATGTCCATCAAATCTGGACATTGATTTGAATCAGTAGATGTTTTCCCACCCTAAGCATGTTCAACCTATCATGTTTACATAGATACTAAATATCTTATTCCTGTGCCTACAAGGGAAACTTCTCTGAACTTTTGCATTGTGTGCAGCATTGCCAAAGCCACCCATTGCAGAACAAGAGACAAGTAAGTAATTACAGCAATGTATTATTTATCATCTGAGTTTCTACATATGAAGGCCAAGGTTAGTACTAATTTCTGAATGGATATTTTGATATCAAAGTTTGATATGTATAAGTGAAAATGGCATATCTTATTACTGTGATAGAGCACATGGAATTGTATAATTTTTCATGTTTTTTTAAAAAACACGTGCGTGTCGCACGTGCGCTCTACTAGCAAGAAATCCCTTTTCTGATTCGTTGAAGGTATGCTCTAAAGAATTATTTATTGGTGCATTGTTTAAGAAATGTAATCAGTTTGTTGCAAGAAAAAAGAAATACTTTGGTACAGGCCATGAAACAGTACATAAAGTTGTGTCTATAAAAAACAGTACGTATGGCTGTTAGAAGAATGTTGAATCGGGTGCATATGCAGTTATGCTCTAACTTTTCCTGATGCATCAGAGGCATTCTTTCTATTTCCTGTGAAAATAAGAATGGTACCAATGAACAAGGAAAAACACGAAATGATTCACATTGCATATGCTGCATTATTTTTAGAGTGAATCATGTGAAAATAAGAATGGTACCAATGAACAAGGGAAAACACGAAAATGATTCACATTGCATATGCTGCATTATTGATATGGTTTGAAAGTAGGTTAGATAGATTTAGTCTTAAATATTCCAGGTTACTCACCCGCATGTACATATATGGATTATGGTCTATCTGTTGTTGCTATTTTCTAAAAATTGAAGTCCTGAAAAAAATGTGCCTTACATTTGCTTTTACAGAATGACTGTTGGTGAACTCAAGTTGATGAATCTATCAGGGGGGTGAAGGCGCTGCAAGTTCCAGGTTATGTATATATCACATTTTTGTCCTTATAAACTGTTGCTCAAGTTGACTGTTGCTATTTTTTATTTTGTAATTCAAAATCTCTATCTCGAGAGCCCTTATAAATTGTTGCCTTGATTATTTTAGCATGTAAGAACAAATTAGTGTGAAATGCAATGTTGAACAGAAGCTGAAATGATGTGGTGTTTAAGCTAAAGTGGCCGAAATTCCATGTTAGTTTAATGTGTGTTTCAATATTATATCTTTGCTAAACTTCACGTTTTATGACATTTTGATGCGAAGAAAAAAAAAAGGACATGTCACTTTGCTATTTTCAGTATGTCTTGTTTTGAAAAGTATGCTGAAAAAGGCCTTTCTCTAAATTTGTATGTTAAAAAACTTGATTCCTAATATTTCTCAATCAAGGAACATGTCACTTGCGGTTGGATAGTCTCTTCAAGTTGGTTACAATGTAAAATATTTTCCTTTCGGATTTTTTAATATCTACTGAAATTATATGAAATGGATTATAGCCTTTGGTGAGTAATGATTTTCCACAATTTGGAAGGCAGATTACTAATCAATGTCTGCTTTTAGCGAGTATTAAATTTTGATTGTGCTCACTACTGATATTTTTTCCTCAGAAGGCATAACACTTGCTTAATTGTTAGAATTTTAATTGTTAAAACTGCTTCTATTAACCCTTTCTTTTTTCAACCTCTCCGGTTTGTTTACAATTTGTCACCAGCAAACCTGTAGAGTTAATCAACTCACTTGCAGAGGTACAATAACATAGGAGTTTAGAAGGAATCTTGGTCCGCTGTAAGTTGACAAGGCAGAGGTATGATACCCATCGAAACTATGTTTATATGAAAATTCTGATTGGTATGCAATTGCCTCCTGCGAATATATTCCAATGTTCTGAAATGTCGCATGCGCCGGATCATGGATCAGGCAATTTTCTATCCTTCAAGAATAATATATTATCATTATATTGATTCAGGGTTTTGAACAGGAAAATGGCTACTTGCAGTTTTTGCTGTAATGTTAGAAGGTTTGATGTGAGAATGCAATGTGTGGGATTTTAGTGAGACGTGCGGAGAAGGAAGGTAACTCTTTTGCTTTCCCATCGGGATTGATTTTGTCCGTGATGGTGAGTAAAAGGGCATGTTCTAGCCGATCGTGTAATCTATAGGGATGCAGGCCAACAAGAGTATTTTTATTCTCTTTTACGTTTGTAGTTTTGATCATGATCACTTAGTTTTGCATGCAATTACAAATTCTATTTGGACAAGCAATCCATAATTACTATTTATCATGCTTTGCAAAAGAGACATGCATATGGTTGTTTGAACTTTGTTGATGGATATGTGCAGAGCCATTTTTCAATCAAGGCTTTGCAATCTTGTGCATATTCTCATTTGCTTAGCTGGGTTCATACATACACTTTCCACTGAGGATTTTCATGGATGAAAATTCCGAGCGCATTATTGTGATAAAGATTTGCTTTTTCCCAATGTGCTTAGTCTTTTTTAGATCAAGAGTCCTATAGCATACAAATTCATACTACCAATATTTTTCCAATATTATATGGTATTGCTTTTCAATGTCAGTTTGCAAGGGAGAGGTCTAGGAGTGTAAGCATCAGCAAGCATGGGCACTGCCAAAATTGTGGTGCACCCTTCTACTTTTTTGGGGGGACAAGCTTATTTCTTATATTTTGTGTTAGAGGCTGTGAGTTCAGGTTCATAGGGATGAACCGTGCTGATGGGAGCCAATATTTGTATGCTTGCTCTTATGTTTGCTCTGTTGAGCTTGTGGTGCTTATTGGTGGTTCAGTCAAGTGTGCTGAGGTCCTCATGCATGGCGCTTCCCTTGACCTTTTCCTTGCCTTTGCATATTTGTATTTTTCATGTGAAATGTAAGGTGGTTGGAGACCAGCTACTGCTGGAGCAAGCAACTAAAACCTATGTATCAGGTAAAAGACATATTCTGGTTGTCATGTCGCGTGCTCTATGCTGTTATCTTTGATAGGAATAGTATTCATCGGCCCCCTTCCCTCCCCACGACCCACCTCACCCACGTAGCCCTCTCCACCAGCCCCACGCCGGCCCTCACCCCGAGCCCGGCGGCCACCATCTCCTCCCCTCTTCCGGCGTCGTGCTCCCCCGCTGACAAAAGATGTCATAGTTGACATCTTTCGAGCTAAGTCTGGATGGGGACCCCTTCGTTTCCCCGGCCCCCTTCCCTCCCCACGACCCACCTCACCCACGTAGCCCTCTCCACCAGCCCCACGCCGGCCCTCACCCCGAGCCCGGCGGCCACCATCTCCTCCCCTCTTTCGGCGTCGTGCTCCCCCGCTGTGACAGCGACTGGACGAGGTAAGGCCCAGCGCTGGTGCTGTGAAACTCCACCATCGAGGAAGTCAGGTGGGGGCGTCTCTCCTCTGTCCTTCAAGGAAGCTCTGTTGGCGGCGCTCCCAGCAGCTCCGGCAGCACCAGCTGTTACTTCTCCGGCCTCTGGGGCTGGGGCGACTTCACCAAGCATCAACGCTCCAAGAATCCTGCTGCGCCCGGACGACTCCCGCACGTCGCCACCGAAACGCGGCCCGGACGCCGAGGGCTGGCAGGAGGCGGAGAGCCGCCGCGCACGCAAGTCACGCCTGCGGGCGGAACGGAGGCCGCGCCGTCGTGTTCCTTTGGACCTCCGCGGGTTGTGCTTCAACTGCTTCTCGCCGGACCACCGCGCTGTCGTCTGCAAGCTCCGGACTCGTTGCTTCAAGTGCCGGCACCTGGGCCATCGGGCCTACTGCTGCCCCAACCCCGGCATGGCTGCCCCATCTACGGCAGCCACCCGCCCCCTGGTGGCGGGCCGACCACGAGTGGCTGTCTGGCGTCGCAAGGAAACGGGTCTCTCTTCGTCCGGTGGGGGTGATGGAATCGGCAGCGACGCTGCCTTGATTTCTCCCCCTGCTGGCGAGATGATGGCCTGTCGACCTCCGCTAGACACCGCCGGTCCTGCTGATCATGAAGGTGCACAGGAAGCTGGTGGCCGGCGGCGCCGCCGGCGCGTCAGGAGGCGGCGTGGTACGGGTCCCGGTGGGAGTGATCATCCCCCTCCTGCGGACACGGGCGTATCTCCTACGGCGACTCCGGCTGGCTACGTCGCAGGTGCTACTATCGCCGGTCCTCCCTCCCGACCTCGGCGTTTCATTGATCGCTCAGAGAAGATTGCTAGAGCTGAGGAGGAGCTCCGTTGCGCTCTCTCGCTGCTGGTGGTCGGAAACCCTGCAGCTGTCTCGGTCGATGGTCTAGCAGCTGAGCTTGCTCGCCGCTATGATCTCCCAGTCAGCTCGTTGCAGCTTCACCGGCTGAGCTCCAATGATCTCCTGCTTGTTCTTCCGCATGAAGATGAGGCAATTCGTATCTACAACAACGGGCGACCGATTCAACTACCGCCGATCACACTACACTGTCGGCGCTGGTCCCAGTTCAAGAATGCTACTGGAGTCACCCTGCCTCATCTCGTCGACGTCGAGGTGCGGGGAGTGCCGGCGCATGTGTGGGAGCTAGAAACGGCGGAACATCTTCTGGATGAATGGTGTTGGGTACGTGCTCTGCACCCTGACACTGTGAATCGCTGGGACTACTCCACGTTCCGCCTCTCCGCCTGGAGCTCACAGCTGGAGGGAATTCCGACAGCCATGGACCTTATCGTGGTGGAACCACCTGCTCCGTCCGTTGAAGGCCCTCCCCTGAAGCGTGCTCTGTCATATGAGGTTTCCATCACTGTGCTGCCAAGCGCCGGGGGATCACCGGAGGGAGGATTGCCTCCGGCTCCGCCCCCGCCCAGTCATGGCGGACGTCGTCGCCGGCGGCGGGAGTCTTGGTCCCCACGTCCATCGTCCCGAGGTTCGCAGGACGGTTCTTCCCGAGGTGGGGCGCCTCGTTCCTTGGAGCTGGAGGGCTCGGTGCATGGGGGCGGTGGCACTGGAACCCAGGAGCACATTGATGGCGCCCCACGCTCGGCGTCCGTAATGGTGCCCGCGGCCGCGGCCTCCCCCTCGACGAGTACCGAGAAGATTATTGATGATTTGGCGGCCCTCAGGATCTCCCCTTCCTTGGAAGAAGGGGATGCGATCCCAGGAAACCAGGAAGGCATGCCGGCGGCCGTGACTAGCCTGGAGGCGCCATCGGTGTTTTCCGAGACGGCCTGTGGGGCTCCCAAGAAGACCACGGTCGTGCATGCAGAGTGCTCTACTGAGGATGATAACACGGCTTGGGCCGCGCAAGAAACAGACCCCTCTCCCCAACTGGGCCATCATGTTGGGCCAGATGGGCCACCTCCGAACCAGGACTATGTTGCAGCAAGAAACAGACCTCTCTCCACCACACCCGAAGCCCAGCAGAAGGCCTCGTGCTGTTCTCCCCTTCCGGCGAGGTCTGACCCCGCATCTCTGCTCTCCCCAATGTCGCAGCAGACACAGCATCCGCCAGCGGCAATGAATCTGCCATTGGCGCCGCAGCAGTCGCTGGAGGTGCAACAGCCACTGCAGCCGCCCGTAGCGCCGCCGCCGCCGCCCGTAGCGCTGACGCCGGACCGGCAGCCACCTCTGGTACGGCACCCACCGCCAATCAGGCAACGATTCCAGACCCCGCCGCTGGTCTTCTCGCGTCGCCACCCCAAGAATGGAGCTGATGCAGCGGAGAGAACGACCGAAGCTAGGGTGATGCCGCAGTCTCCCAACCCTGCCAGGGAGTTCATCCTAAAGCTGTCCAAGACTCCAAACGGTATGCTGCAAATCCCCCACATTAACAAGAGAACAAAGAAGATGGTAACACCCTCTAGAGACCCCCCCTCGTCGCAGCAGGCGAATTGCTGGGTTACCGGTTGATAAACCAGGGGATTGCCCCATCCATCTGAAGAAGAAGGTGATGCGAGCTCTGGACATGAATGTTGATGAGGAGCAGGAGGTCCTGGATCAGCAGCTCCTTGATGAGTATGTCAAGCGATTTGGGCAGCATGTCCCTCACTCCCATACGAGGCAGTGGCAGCATTATTTGGTTGGGCACCTACAGAAGATGACTATGTAGTTGGGCCAGTGGAATGCCGTGTTTGATATATGTAGCCCCGGTCGTTTTGTTATTTTTTTCCAATGAATCCATCACATATATTGATTTGGAATGTGAGAGGTCTTAACTCTACATCAAGAAGAGATGCTGTGAGAACCCTCGTCAATTCGGCCAAAATTGACATTGTGTGCCTCCAAGAGACTAAAATGGTTTCAATTAACCGTCAAACTATTTTGTCTATGCTTGGTAGTGATTTCGACAATAATTACATCAGCCTTCCTTCAGTTGGTGCTAGTGGAGGAATTGTCATAGCTTGGAGAAACAAATTGGGGGCTGCTCAGGCATACAGAGTTGATATACATAGTGTATCTGTCCAGTTCTGTCCAGCTAATGGCTCTCCTTGGTGGCTCACATGTGTTTATGGCCCCCAGGACAACCATGAGAAGATTCAGTTTCTGCAGGAACTCAGGGACATACGGAGCCAGTGCACTGGAGCTTGGATCGTTGCTGGCGATTTCAACCTTATATACAAAGCTGAAGACAAAAATAATAGCAATGTCAACAGGGCTATGATGGGCAGATTCAGAAAGTGGATAAATGATATGGCACTATCAGAACTACCTCTCCATGGTAGGAAATTCACATGGTCCAGCTCCTCTACTAGTGCTTCCCCCACGCTTGTGAAACTTGATCGCGTGTTCTGTTCATTGGATTGGGAGGAAATGTTTCCTGAGAGTCTGCTCCAAAGCTCGGCGTCTGATGATTCTGACCACTGCCCTCTTATTCTTGGTCTGCGGGATACCATTACAGGCAAAAGGCGCTTTCACTTTGAATCCGTCTGGACGAGTATGGATGGTTTCCTGGAGACGGTTGAAGCTGCTTGGAATTCAGTCCAGCCTCACCCTTGTCCGGTACTCGCTCTGTCTCTGAAATTTAAAGCAACAGCGAAGGCGCTCCAAAGCTGGAGTCAAAAGAAGGTCGGACATATTGCTTCTCAATTAGCCCTCGCAAAAGAAATATTTCATCAGTTTGACATTGCACAGGACAGCAGAACCCTGCAGCCTAATGAATTATGGCTGCGCAATAATCTCAAACAGCATGCCTTAGCCTTGAACTCCTTGTTGAGGACAGTGGCAAGGCTGCGATCTAGAATTGGATGGCTAAAAGATGGAGATGCTAATACAAGGCTCTTCCATATGCATGCAAGGAATAGGAAGAAAAAGAACTTCATTGCCAGGCTGAAAAAAGAAGACAACATACTTACCACTCATGAAGAGAAAGCTGCTGCTATTTTTGACTTCTATTCCAACCTGATTGGTGAAGACAGTAACCGGGACAGAACAATCAATCTGGATTCCCTCGACTTGCCTAGGCATGATCTGGAGGCATTAGACATCCCTTTCTCTGAAGAGGAGGTGTGGAATACTATAAAGCAGCTGCCATCTGATAAAGCGCCTGGTCCTGATGGCTTCACTGGTAGGTTCTATAAGTCTTGCTGGGCAGTAATCAAGGGAGATGTGATGGCAGCCTTGCACACAATTTGGGGAAAGAATTTCAGAAACCTTTGGATGCTTAACTCAGCTTATATCACTCTAATACCAAAGATGCCAGATGCTGAACAGGTCAAGGATTTCAGGCCAATTAGCTTAGTCCACAGCTTTGCCAAGTTGGTGACAAAAATCCTTGCTAACAGATTGGCTGGCCACCTAGATCAAATGGTTTCTCCCAACCAAAGTGCCTTTATCAAGAAGAGGTTTATACAGGATAATTTCATGTTAGTCCAACAGACTGCACGATTTCTCCACTCCCAGAAACAGCCCAGAATCCTCCTTAAATTAGATATCACAAAGGCTTTTGATTCGGTCTCTTGGCCGTTCCTCCTGGAAATTCTTGATAAGCTGGGTTTTGGCTCGCGGTGGCGTGATCTATTGTGTGGTAAATGGGGGACACTGCATCATTGCCTGGCCCAAAGTCTGTCGATCTAAGGAGTTGGGGGGGCTAGGTATCCCTGACCTGAAAGCTATGGGAATTGCCCTAAGGGTTAGATGGCCATGGCTTAAGAAATCTGAACCTAACAGACCCTGGGCAAGCTTGCCAATCCAAGTTAGCAAGGAGGTTGAATGTCTTCTGTCCCTGGCCAGCTGTACTGAAATTGGAGACGGAGCTAGCACCCTATTCTGGAAAGATAAGTGGCTAGAGGGAAGAAGTACCAAGGACCTTGCACCTAATCTGTTCGCCCTTGTGCCAAAGAGAATTACTAACAGGCGCACGGTTCGGGATGCACTTGATAGGGAAAAGTGGCTGGAAGATTTTCGGGGAGACATATCAATAACAGTGCTGCTAGAATTCCTTAACCTTTGGGATGTGCTAGAAGGGATAGCCCTCCAGGAGGGGGTCCCAGATAAACACATTTGGCGGTTATCAGAGTCAGGAGATTACTCGGCTAAATCTGCATATAATGCACTCTTTGAGGGAGCTACAACATTTGAGCCATTTGAGCGGATATGGAAAACTTGGGCGCCACCAAAATGCCGCTTCTTCATGTGGCTGGCCGCTCTTGATCGCTGCTGGACAGCAGACAGGCTGGCCCGGAGAGGCCTCCCTCACCCAGACCGGTGTTTACTCTGTGATCAGGAGGAAGAAAATATCCAACACCTCCTAATTGGATGTGTATTTTCAAGGCAGTTCTGGTATAACATCCTGCAGAGTAGCAATCTTGCTGCTCTCTCTCCGCAGCCGGTCGACTCCTCGTTTGATGCCTGGTGGGAAAAGGCGAGCCTAGCAGTAAGCGGAACTGCACGAAAGGGTTTGAATTCACTCATCATTCTTGGAGCCTGGACTATTTGGAAGCACCGTAACAACTGCGTATTTAATGGAGCCATCCCTTCTCTGCCTGTAGCCTTGACCCTTGCTAGTGAGGAAGCCCGGCTATGGGCTATGGCGGGCGCTAGGGGGTTGGACTGAGGTGCAGCGTGGGTTCCTAGTTAGAGCCTCATTTGGTCAGGTCTTTCTTTTTAGTAACAGGTGATTAGTTTCAGGCAGTAGAGTGTGTGTGTGGGTGTGTGTTGGGTCTCTGTATGACTCTCTTCTTCTATTAATACAATGATGCGCAGTTCTCCTGCGTATTCGAGAAAAAAGAATAGTATTCATCTAGATTGTGTTTACAGCTGATTCCTATCTTTTATTGTTTATAAATTGTACACATCTGGTTTGATTTTTCTTTTGACTTTCGATTTGTGAGGGGTTCACTAATCCGTACTTGCTACTTCTAACTTTCTGAGGGGTTCACTAATTAATACTTGCTACTTCTAAGGGGTCTCACTCTTGTGTGTGTATTCCCTACTTGTTTGTTTTTCTCTTTTCAAGTGAGTAACCGCTGTGTAACTATTAGCTTTAACTGATAAGTAAATATATTTAGTGATAATTCAGCAATTTAAGTAGCCCAGTTCCAAAAAATTATGCACAGGACTATAGGCAATAAGCTTCTGCTTCTCTTTTCGCAAATTTCAACCTAGATTAAGGAAGGACGCAATGTCATCAAAATATCAACTGAATCTCTAAGGAATAAGAAATAGAGTAGTTAGTGTGAATGCCTACTAAAAAGATACTGAAGATAGGGAGGGGGACAACTGTAGGTAGAAGAGAGAATAATATACTATCATTATATTTATTCAAGGTTTTGAATTGGGAAATGGCTACTTGCAATTTTTGCTGTAATGTTAGAAGGTTTGATGTAATGTGCGGGATTTTAGTGAGACGTGTCGAGAAGGAAGGTTACTCTTTTGCTCTCCCATTTGCTATCAGGGCATGTTCTACCCGATCATGTAATCTACATGGATGCAAGAGTATGTTTTATTCTCATTTATGTTTGTATGTATTCCTAATCTATGATTGATTTGATCCATTGGTGTAAGATAGGAGATTTTGATCTGAACTTCAGAGTTGAGGCTTTAGAGCTGCCAAATTCATACTGAAGATAGGGAGGGGAATGGTACTATTCCAATATTTGGTAAGCTTCTCAACTCAGATGTATGTTGGCAGGTTGTTTTTCTTTTTGAGGCATTTCTTGTTTTTTCTTTTTGCTTGCTTTTCAAGCTGTATGCGCTCTAGGGAACTGGTGATTCCTTGTTTTGCCATGATCTCGTGCTTGGCCATGGTGCACTATTCCCTTTGCTCCGATGGACATATGTGAATCCAACTAATCAAAATGAAATTTGTTAATGGGTAAGCTAATCGTCATCTGCAATTGTTTTTCTATTCTTGCTACTGCGCCTTGATACTTAGACTTAAATCTGTTTTTGGTCAAGCTATTGGCTGTGTTGTCACTTGCTGAATTATATGTGTTATCCATTAGGGACATAAGGTTAGTGATTATAGAGGTTAAATTATGTTTTGCCATGCATGATTCCTTGCTTTTCAGCATTAAGAGTCTCATACAGCTGATATAGAGAATACATTTGTTCTGTAAGTATGGTTATTTTATATCATTCTTGAAATATCAACAGGTCGACTCTTGTTTCCCGTCATGACAGGGCATGGAAGAAGTGATGACCTGTATGTGCCTTCACTAGATTAGGGCATGGAAGAAGCGATAACTTTTATGGAATAGGTTTAGTGCTTCCCTGGAGTTACATTTCTTGGAAATATGGTGGTCTCAGGAGCACATATATTGCGTACTGGGAACTAGGGAAACCAGTTTGGGTATATTGATGTGGATGTGGCTGGTTACTTTGGGCTTGATGTGCACTCAATTTTGTTATTAATGGATTTATATTCTCTCGACTGCCCACCAGAGGTGAATCGATCTGTAAATAGGACACTGACAATGTGAGTCCCTTGCAGATATAACATTAGTAAAATATTTGGAATGCAGAAATATCATAAATTTTATTGTGTTACTTTTTAGGTTCTTATATTTAATCATGTTAGAGCATCTCTGATAGTGCCCAATAAATCTCCAACAGTTGTCTAATCTTATACTACCCAATTTTTCCAATTGCCCAAAACTGGAGCTACTTTGAGTCAAATATCCGCAGCATCTCCACACTCCTAATCTGCCCGGTCTGTTAATTTTCTGTTCGGCGAGAGAGTAGGCCGCGTGAGAAAAGGAGTCGCATGACAAAAAAAAGCGAAACCCCGTAGTTTTCACGTCAAAAAATCAGTAGCCGCCCGGCCTCACAAATAGATGACGTGGCTTGCATTCAAATTTTTTTCAAACTAATTATTGGGAACTGTTGGTGGATATTCTTTTTACTCCCAATATTTTAGCAAGTTCACCTTTTTTTCAGAATTTTCCGGCGTTATGCATTAAGTGGTAAGCGGCGTTCCAGTCAACAACGAGGTACCAATGGTGATTTCGAGAATCTCCAGATGCCGGTTGCTCAGTTCTTCAAAGGTGCTCAAAGGGGTAGGGTTTGCGTACGTATTCATTGCGTGCGTGTGTGAGCATCTGCGTTGTACTGTGTGATTCTAAAAAAAATTGTTTGACTATTTTTTGATACTTTTGGAGATGCTCTTAGCAAAGGAAAGTGATTAATACTCGGCACTCAAAAACTAATATTTTCATACTGTTTTCTTTAGGCTTACTTGGACACAAATCATGCCAAAGTTACTTTTCCTGAGGAGAAGGAGAACAATCTGACCGGTGGGGTTAGGGGTAAAATCAAAATTTCATCATGTTTCTCTCTCGTACTTGGCTAGAAAATGATATTTTATTGGTTGTGGTGTGTTCCACTAAAATTACATAAGAATACAATGTCTACCAGCATATAATATGGTCGCACGTTCTATAGCAAATTTTGTCTTTTTTTCATTTCCCGCCATTTGATTTGATTTTAGAACAAATTTCAATTCCAGCCTTATCTTGAGAATTTAAGATTGTAAATTTCAAGGATGGTTTGCATGTAGTTTAGTATTTCTTTATCAACAAGGATATACTTATGAGATCACCAATAACCTGGGTTCAATTGATGAAAGTTTAGAAATGTGGATTCTACACGTGTTCGCCGAATACTTTTAAAAATTAAAAACTATATAGAGCAAGAGGAATCATAGTATATACCCTGCCAAGCATGTAAATAGGTCACTGTGAAGTACACATTGGAAATTTGTGGTAATTGGATGTTGTTTTATAGGTGTCCGTCCATCTCACGCAGATGGTTGTTGCAATTGAATGTGAGCAGCGGCACTTGGACTTAATACACGATGGTGAAGAAAGAATGTTATACCGTGTAGTAGGAATAATTGTACGTACGGTGAAGGAGAATGGATATAGTTGTGCCGCATCTCTCGGACGTAGTCAATGTTTATCGACCAAATTTGCATAATAGACTTGTTCGGCTGGTTGGTGGCTGGTGGCTGGTGCTAATTTGTGCTGAGAGAAAAATACTGCTGGCTGGCTGGTGACATGTGGTTGGTGTTGATTCATTGTGAGAGTGCTGGCTGGTGCTGATAAGCCAGTCGAACAGTCAATAGCGGGTGACTTGGATGGATGGAGTAGTATTGACCCAAGATGCAACATGTAGTTGATGGCCAATGCCATGATCAGTTGTGAAAAATCTCACACACTTGATGGCTAAGGATACAATTTGCAAAAAAAAGATCTGATTTTTGGTTAGACGCTTCTTAAACCTGAATGAGTACATATACCAAGTGATTGTCTCGGTTTCGTTTTTATGACTATGATACTAACCTTAATTCGTGTTTTATTTTTTACTTTGAAATATTCGATGAAATTATTTCCCTTGTATTATTTTGTTTTTGTAATAAAGGACAAATGTACTACAATATTATGTGCTAACTAGCCATGATATGTTGCTTGGTGTTCATTAGTTTATTATTTTCTTTATGTTTTGACATGTGATATACAGATCAAAATAAGGGGATATTAACAATTTTAAATTTTATTATATTTATAAATTTGGACAAACTATGTCTTCTTTTCTTAATTATTTCATCTCATCAATATTTATTATAGCTGGGTGTGGTTGAATTTTCGTTACAACCATGGTTAAGCTTTACCGTGTGTTTTTTTATACACGTGTGTGCCGCACGTGCACCCAACTAGTCTAATAAACATGTCTGACGAAACAGAGTTACAAATTAGCTTGGCAGTTCATTCATCATTAGTAGCAAGCTGAAATGAAATCAGTTGAGCACTGCACAGTTGCGTCGTATGTTCCCCTGGGCCCCCGTCTTGACCCCGACGCGGCCCAGCTTGGTGATGGCAGTAACAAAGGCCCGGTTGAACGCGGCGCTGCTCTGGGCCCATGCGTCGACGGTGGGCCTGGACCTGGGGTCCGTGTAGAGCACCTGGTCCGAGGCCAGCAGGCCCTTGCCGGCCTGCAGGTTCCTGAAGTACTGGTTGTCGAAGGCCACGGGCGTGACGGGGTCCATGGACACGGCGGCCCGCGGGTCCACGTTGGCCGGGCACTCCGCCTGCAGCTGGGCCGCGTAGGCCCGGTCCATCGTCGGGTCCGGCGCCGACGGCCCACGGAGACGGCCCGAGAAGGTGCCGCAGTGCGCCAGCCCCACCGTGTGTCCCGCTGCATGCAACAGCAGGAGATAGCATTACTATTTCTATTTGTGTTTTACTTTCAAAAACATTTCTATTTGTGTTTGTTTTATACTTGCATTACTATTTTTTTAGGGTATACTTGAATTACAATTTGTGTTTGTTAAGGTCATGGCAGCATATGTGCGGGATCTTTTCAGCTCATTGGCAGCTAGCTATTGAAAGAGATGAAGCAAAAGGTAATAATGACAGCAGGTCTTGTACTCGTGTGCTTATAGTGGTAATGTGCAGGGCTACAGGATTTGGCATGGCTGGAGGTAGTGGCCACGGTTGCTTGCCTAATTGCCAAGCACAAGCAACCGTGTATGTACTTGTAGTGGAAAAGCTAGCTTAGCTTTTTCGATCACAAAGTGCTGCACTTAATTCTCAGTGCCCACTGATCTGAACATTGAGAGTGGCGTTGCATCATCACTGTTACATACTGGTTGCCTTGGCTTGCAAGACCGGGGAGCAGGATCATCATCACACAGTGCGAGAGAGACGTAACAAGCAAAGCAAGTACGTACCGGAGAGGGTGATCATGTCGGCCTGCGAGAGCCCGTTGGCGGCGAAGATCTTGTTGAGCTGGTCCAGGTTGAAGAATGGCGCCGGCAGCTTGCCGTCGACGCTGCTCTTCGTCGAGCTCAGCCCGTCCAGCCTCCCGAGCTCCACCGCGTACGACGGGCCGCCGGCGATGGCGACGGCGTCCCGGGCGGCCATGGCGAGGATGTCGGCGCAGGACACGCTGTCCCGGCACCGCGGCACGGCGTCGACGGCGGCCTTGGCGCGGATGACGGCGTCGAAGCCGTCGCCGGCGAGGGACAGGTTGCAGCCCTGGACGAAGCAGTCGTGGAAGAAGAGCCGCACGGTGGCGCCGATGGTGGTGGCGGTCTGCTTGACCTTGCTCGCCATGACGCCGCGCACGATGGACTCCACGTCGGGGCACACGCTGGCGTATTAGCCGCGCCGGAGCTGCGCCGCGCACGTCGGGGCGGTGACCGCCAGCACCAGCAGCGCCGCCGCAAGCCTCACGCCGCCCATACTGCTCTTCTTGTCCTTAGCTTAGCTACTAGTATCTGCTAGCGCGCGTTGCCCGTCGTCGTTGCCAGAAACAAATGGCGCGTGCCAGTGCCACTGTATATATATATGCAGTGGTGTTTCACCACTACGGCACGCTTGAGTTCGCTGCGTGGCTGAATTAAAAGCAAAAAGAAAAACTAGCAAAATTCATTTGCGATTGATGGCAGTTCTCTGAAAATACTTTGAAATTCAGAGTGCTCCACTGAGAGCCCACTGGGGGTGCATCATGCAAAGATGTGGCTCACGATTAATTGAACACGAGGAGGCGTTGGAAATTAAAGAAAGCTCTGAAAGGCTATCAATCTAATAATCTATCAGCAGGTGTAGTAGAGAAGAAGGCTGTAATGTGTTGCACTTGGTGTGACGCAAGGGGTGAAGTGGTGACTACGATTCGATACGGCAGGTCACAGCTAGCATGGTGGTATGTAGTGCAAGGGAAAAACGAGTATCAGTACCGGACACGTTAGTACCAGTCAGTGTAGAGCCGGTACTAATGCATGACGTTAGTACCGGCTCTACAGAACAATGCAAACTGGACACGTTTAGTACCGGCTAGAGCCACCAGCCGGTACTAAATTGCTCCCGCGCCGCCCAAAGTCGTCACGTGCCAACGGCTAATGGACAGATTAGTACCGGCTGGAACCACCAGCCGGTACTAAACTGCCACCGTGAAATTTAGTACCGCCTGGTGGATCCAGCCGGTACTAGTATGTCCATTAGCCGTTGGCACCAAGACTCTCACTACCGGCTGGTTCCTCTAGCCGGTACTAACGTGTCTATATCAGTAACCCCCTTCCTCCTCCCCGAGCTCGAGCACACATAGCAACCTGCTCGAGCTCTCCACTTCGTCCGTAATGGTGTAGAGGGGAGGTGCTGCCCATTTTTTCCTCAAATTGTGAAGATTTCACTTCTCTGACCACTGCAAAGGTTCTCAACTCAATCCTCTTCTCTTTAGTGTTCGCCGGCCCCGCCGTCGCTGCCCGTCGTTCCCGCGCTCCCGGGCGTCCTCGTCGCGGGCCCGCCGTCGCTGCCCCCCTATACACATCTAGATGTGTATAAGAGACAGATTTTGTATAGGTGACAGTAGCTGCGCCTAGCAAAATACTACCCATAT
>OAMR01001122.1:130619-168591 GCA_900205405.1 Echinochloa crus-galli | reverse complement strand
TCTATGGAATACTCACAGAATTATACAAACAATATATCTCAGTGTCAGAGGAGCAGTCAGAGTTGTGATGTAATGTAAGTATGAACGAGGTGATAGATAATCATGATAATAACCGATAAAGAGGCCGGATTGACATTATTAGAAGCAATGTCGCTTGGACGGTGAGAAGGATCAAGAGGGAGGGATACCGGCACTGGTAGTGGCTGCCAATCTCGGAGATGCGGCGAGGCGGGGGTGGCTCCATCGGCATCGTCGGTAGGCAAGTGGTGGGCTGGCGGCGGCGATGCGCCTAGACCCTAGAGGAGGAGGTGGCCGGAGGGAGGCACAGCTGGCAGTGTAGAGCAGCGGCTGGGGGATTGCGGCGCCGGAAGCGGATATAAATACGACGTACAGTATATCATCTCCCTTGCAGAATCATAATTCGATGGAAATACCACGAAATTTAGGATATATAAATAGAAATACGATTGAATCGTTATCATTTTCCTGACTTGGTATTTATTGTAAGTTGCTACGGATCCGGATACTAGGCAATTATATGCATAAGGATGGAAACCGAGTCGATCCCTGGCCTATGTAAATACAAGACCAAAGCGTGCAGCCGGGGCACCTAAAAGCAAAGAAATCGCCCAATCAGGTTGCATCGATCCGATCGGAACTATGGCTGCTGCGCCGGCGTCGGAGTCGGCATCCGCTGGTCAGCAGCAGCAAGTGAAGCTGAAGATGGACGACGACAGTATTCCCCTTGCTTTCCGGTGGGTAATGGCGGCGGCATCCTCGTCTTCACTGAAGATCGGGGAGAAGAACAAGGAGAACAACTTTTGCCCCTCTGGGGCTTTGGATACCACTTGTTTCCATGCCGTCTGTTTGCATTGCTGTCTCAGCAGCTTCGGCGTACACCATGTACGGCGACGAATCCTTCCGGGGCCCTGGCTTTCCATGGTACATTCCAGTGGTCATGCTATGGGGTGTCTACATGACAGTGGTGAATCTGGCGATGTGGCACCTGACCCTCTTCTTGCCAGAGGCACCTTACGCTGCCCGGGAAGCTCTCCGCCATGTCGGTGTAGAGAAGATTGGCATTACTCTCACCTTCACCTCTGGCCTCGCTTTGTTCGATCTTTGACCTGACGTGCATGCTCTGGTCTTGCCTTGTCGCCGTCCTGATAGCTGTCGTCCTTGCCTTCTGGATCGTCCTTATTAGGATGTACGGGAGCTCAGAAACCAAGGGTGAATTAGCAAGAGTTTTAGCTTTGTCTAGCCTCATGACTGCTGCCATGGTTGTCTGGTTCATCCGCCTTGTTTCGATGCCCGCAACCGCAGGGGAGTAGTAGCTACAAGTACGAGTAGGAGAACGACAATGTTCAATGCATGCGCGCGCTCCTTCATGTACGTCATTATATTATTAGCAAGAGGGCCTTTGCTTATATATTACTGTGATTACTAAATGTTCTTATTGCCTATTGGGTATGGTTTATGTGTCTTATTTTTATAATGGTATAGTAGCTACAAGTTACATCACTGTTCTGAATTCAGTACTCACAGGAGAAACTATTTCAAAGGCACAGAAGCTCAGAAAACATGACACATTAGTATTGCTGGCTGCAAGAACATTGATATGGGGAATTTATATTATTTTCACTGAACACTGAGTTACTGAAAATATGGCTACAAGAACTCACATTAACTTTCCAGAATGTTAATAGTACATACTAAACAGTAGAAATGGAGCCAGAAAATGTAGTAGTGAAGGTCATGGCCATTCTGAGGTTATGGACCAATCTGATTATAAGACATTTCAACACGCAATAGTACATTATATTGTTTGATGAAATTGATTAAAGCCTCAACATCTGAAATGTATCTGAACATACCCTCAAAATTTTAGGCAGTACTTTTATAATGCAATCTTCCGAGAGACCATTGAGCATTCCCTTTCTAACCTGAATCATGTCCCAAATTTCTAGAATTCATAATCCAATCCACTAATCTAAGAAGCTGACATAAAACATTTAGAAAAAGAATTTGCAAACTATTTAGCAGATCACTTGTAGCTAGGTACCTTCTAATTCTAAAACAGAATAACCACAGGACTAATTTCACATGCCGGCCTGTACTTCCTTGGATTCTTCCTTTAATTTCCCCCCTCCTTCGATCTTATGTACAAATACAAATCTCTAGGGACGGATCATCAGATGTACGTGCTTAATTATATACGGAGTACTACTAGGACGGAAGCCGACGGATCGGAGTACTTATATTTATTACCTAGTACATAGGATTGCATTGGGCACGCCGGGAAATCCTCTACGTATGTCGTCGTAGAAACTAACTGATACGAAGAGTTAGGACGACATATCCTAACTGATCGACATACCCTAACGAGACAAGATTGGATTCCTCACCCGCATCGCATTCCCTGTTCTTTCTCGATCTTCTCACCCGGCCAATACGAGTAGAAGAAGATTCATGCGTAGCGTTCACGGTTCACATAGCAGGATGGAAATACTGTGAAATTTAGGATATAGTCATTACCATTTTCTGACTTGGTATTGCAAGTTGATACGGATCCGGATACTAGGCAATTATATGCATAAGGATGGAAACCGAGTCGATCCCTGGCCTATATAAATACAAGATCAAAGCGTGCAGCCGGGGCACCTAAAAGCCAAGAACTCGGCCAATCAGGTTGCATCGATCGCATAGATAGTCTTTTTTGCAGAATAATATAACCGTCCGTAGTGTTGATTGCAGATGGCAGCAATAAAGATGCTTGCTGACGGAGTGCAAGAGTGCTACATGCATATCAAGATTACTAGGGCTACCGATGTTCCTGCATTAACAGTTGGGGAAGCCAACTCTAAGGCTGGTGTAACCCCTGCAGTTTTGGTGTTTATGGCAGTCTCTGTGTCTTCTCTTTACATGGTTGGCTCGATGATCTCGGCAGATGTTCTCTATACCCAGCCTTCCTTCAGCGGCAGCTACCTGTGGTGCCTGCCAGCCATCATGTTATGGGGAGTCTACATGGTGCTGGTGACAGTGGTAATGGTGTACATGGACCTCTTCCTGCCCAACGCCCCCGTTGCAGTGCGGGAAACGATAGTGAATGTTGGTTGGTGTTGGATTGGCCTACCTGTCCTTTTTATAGACCATACTCTGACCTACTTTGGCCAGACGTGGATGGTCATCACCATGATTTGCCTTCTCAGCCTTCTGATTGCTGGTGTCCTTGCCATCTGGATGTGGCTCGTTCGGACGTGTACCACACCAAGTGCTAGATAGGGTGATTAGCGCCAGTTGAATAAATCGCGCACCCACCTTGTTTATTACTGTTATTAACATATAGTATGTGCTTGTGTGCTGTGTACGGTTTATTTGTGTGTACTTGTGTCTTATCATCTTGCTTTTCTAAAAGAAGGGAAAATATCCTAAAACTTATCAGCTTTCTGGTCAGTTAGCAACGTGAAAGCAAACTGATTTTAATCATTTACATCAATAGTGCACTGCAACATATCGTATATCGTCTAAGATTTATTTAGACTGTTTTGTTTACACCTCAAGAACCAGCAGTGGTCTAGTTCATCTTGTAATGAAATTCGTACGGGGGGTGGGAACGGAAAAGATGAGGGCTACGGAGACCGTCTAATCAAAATATAGGACCTAATTAACAAGTGCTACTAAGACCATCTAATATACTTATTGCGTTTCTAGTCATTCATCCCTCGTGTCAATAAGTCTAGCCTTTGATCGAAAAGGAAGAAACCAACAATCAGCATGTATAATAATGATCGCACACTGTCAAGACAGCTGACAACTTGTTCAATTAATATCCGCTGCCGAAGATCAGTGCTAATGCACTTATGCACATAGGCTTCTGCCACAGAATCTAGCAACACAAGCTTCTCAAGCACATGGGCTTCATGTTTCAGAATCTAGCAACACAAGCTTTTCAGGCACAACCTTTGTTTCAGAATACGCCAAACACTACTCTTCAGTTTTTGGAGTGGACAAAGCTGAAAGCCGTAAAGAAGAATATCCCAGTAGCTGTAACATCAATAAACGCTATATGTTAACCATCCATTTTTCGAAGGTTGGGCTAATGACTGACTTAAACTGCAGCCGTAACCGTAAAGTCTGGGTATGTCAACACAACATTTTCCTACATCATCTTTGGAGATATCCATTTCTGCAGTGACATACTCATCTGAAAGTCTCCACGTTGCACATGCTCCCTCATAATCTGAAATTCTGAATGTATCCACCACTGTACCACAGTTATCAACTTTGCACAGATTGTATTTCCTAAGGGCGCCATAACAGACACAACAGAATTTTTTTGGGGCCAAGTTACATTACCGTTCTGAAATTCAGGTATCACAGGAGAAGCCATTTTAAAGGCACGGCAGCTTATAAAGCATGACACATTAATATTGCTGATCAGATGGCAGCAAGAATATTGATATGGAAATTTATATTTTCACACAGTACTGAGTTACTGAGCATTAAAAAAACAAGTTATTTTCTGGTTTGCTATATAAAGGCGCCGCTTCTATATACACCGAATAGCCCTGCACCTGCATCATCCAAATTTACTCAGATTGCTTTTCTACTCTGTTCACCTTTCATGTCAGTATCTCCTAGGGTAGCCTTTGATTTTTTTTAAAAAATGAACAAACTGGGAATCAACACGATATCACGATGCTCACACACTGTCAAGACAGCTAACAACTTGTTCAATGGATGGCCGTTGCCGAGGATCGGTGCTGATGCACTTGCACGCCGTCTCGAGGACTGACAACAGTTGCTTCTCATGCGTCTTACTCCATATCAGCCTGTCAAAGATCTGCTCTTCCTTCTTTTCAGACTTCATCTGAAGAACCCAGGAGATCAAGTCCCTGGATCCCTTGGACTTGGACACATCCACAGGGCGTTTACCTGTGAGCAGCTCAAGCAAGACTACCCCAAAGCTGAAGACGTCTCCTTTCGGCGTGGCAATCACTGACTGACTGTACTCAGGTGGTATGTACCCCAAGGTACCTACTAGATCAGTAGTCACATGAGTGTCATAGGGTTGTATAAGCCTTGCAAGCCCGAAATCAGCAAGGCATGCTTCAAAATTTTCATTCAGAAGAATGTTGCTGGACTTCACATCTCGGTGGATGATGTTGGGCTCACAAACCTTGTGCAGGTAAGCCAGCCCTCTGGCTGAACCCTGAGCAATTCGGAGCCTTGACTCCCATTTCAGCATGTAACCACTGTCTGACCTCTCGTGCAGCCAGTAGTCCAGGCTACCATTCTCCATGTAAGAGTAGATGAGCAGCCTATCATTTCCGTAGCGGCAGTACCCTCTGAGAGTTACAAGATTTTTGTGTTGAGCTTGTGACAGTGCTTCCACCTCAGCACGGAACTCCCTCTCCATCTGCCCGCAGTCACCAGAAAGCCTCTTCACTGCTGCCTTTGTACCATCAGGGAGATAGGCCTTGTACACCAGACCAAATCCGCCACATCCTATTATGTTGGCTTGATCAAAGTTGTTTGTTGATCTGACGAGGTCACTGACAGTTAGCTCCTTCACTGCAGAATTCTGAAAGAATAGCACCGGCTTCGAGTAAGAATCATACTGTTCATGGCAGGAGCCCTCGGTATCTTCATAATCAATAGTGCTGACCTCCCTCTTTGACATGTTAACCAAAATAACAGCTAAAAATACCGCAAGAGCCAATCCAATGCAGATCGCGACCCCGAGTATTTTGTTTTTCCTGTTCCTCACACTTCCTGCAGGCTGTATCTCCTTGCCGCTAGGAGTTCCCACAGACAGATTTAGGTTGCAAGAACTCGACCTGCACAAGCCAGGGTTACCCTCAAAACTTGAATTGGAGAAGGTTAGGAACTGCCCTCCGCTTGGGATCTGCCCCACCAAGTGATTGTGAGCCACACTGAACTTTGACAAGAAGGTGAGCTCTGTCAGGGACAATGGAATTGACCCGCTGAGATTATTGGATGAAAGATCAAGAACCTCTAAATTCTCCATCCTGGACAGTGCATCAGGAATGCCCCCAGATATGACATTGTTGCTCAAATCTAGCACATGTAGCTCCCTCAAGTTTCCAAACTCAGGCCAGATAGTCCCATTCAGGCCATTGTCGTTGAGAAACAACGACGGCGGGAAGTTTGAGAGCTGGTTGTATTGCCGGCCACTTGTGCTTCTGTTATGCTTCACATACAATGGCATGCTAGTAAAGGCAATGCCTGGTGACTGCCTGGAAGTGACAAAGCTCTTGAGCTGCGTCAAGCTCTTGGGTATCTCACCAACAAAGGTATTGTTGGAGAGATCCAAGTAGCTCAAGTACTCAAAGTCGCCAATCCACGATGGGATGGTGCCAACCAATTGGTTCCAGGACAGATCAAGCACCTCCAGTTTCTTGCACTTAGTCAGCCACTGAGGAACCCTTCCCCTGAGAGCACAGTCGCCAAGGGCCAGCACCTCCATGCTGTCAAACCCACCAACGCCATCACCGGGTAGCTCCTCGCCGATGAAATTCTTGGTAAGAATGAGTGTGGTGAGGTTCTTGCAGGCACCGAGCACGGCCAGTGCCCCCGATATGTTGTGCAGGCTGTTGTTGGACAGCGAAAGCATGGACAGTGAGGCGAGGCGGCTGTAATCCTGGGGCAATTGGCCGGTCAGCATGTTCTTGGCAAGGCTGAGCGACTTGAGCTCCTGGCATCCGGCGAGGGTAGCAGGGAGTGTGCCGTTTAGATTGTTTGTAGCAAGGTCAACGGAAGCAAGGAACGGCATCCCGGAGAAATTGACGCGAGCAATTGGACCCGACAGGGAATTGTTCCTGAGATCGAGCACATGGAGAGATGACAGCTGAGACAGCGACGTCGGCAGCGGCCCGGAGAAGCCATTGGAGTGCGCGGCCAAATTCTCCAGCGACGCGAGGCCGCCGAAGACGTCCGGGAGGTGGCCGGAGAAGCGGTTGCCGGACAAATCGAGAAATGTGAGGTTTTTGAGGCCGCCGAGGCGGGAGCTGAGCTGGCCGGGGTGGCCTCCGCGGCGGCGGCGCGCGGCAGGAGGATGGGGAGGAGAAGGAGGAATGGGAGCAGGAGCGCGCATTTGGCGGCCATGGAATTGGGGCCGGCGCAGAGACAGGCGACGGGCGCAATGGATTCAGCAAGCGGCGGCGGTCAGGCGGTGGCGGCGGGGAGCAAAGGGCAATGCGGCGGGGGCATGGATCCAGCAAGTGGTCCCCCACGTCTTGTGAATGAAATGTGATGATGAGTGGAGTGGAGGCGGGAGGGAGCACGAACAGTAGAGCAGGAAGGGGGGAAGGGAAGCGATGCAATGCAATGCAATGATGCGCGTGCGAGCCGAGGAGGCGAGGATGGGGGGGACGGGATGGAGGTGGTGGGAGAGAGTGGAGTGAGTCCAGACTCCAAAGTCCACTCCAGTCCACAGGGCAGCAGCCTCGCCTCGTCTTGCGTCCGCGCGTGGGGAAGGAAGAAAAAGGGTTGCGTCAGTTGCCGTCTTCTTCTCTCCTCTTGGCTGGCTCGCCTCTTGCAGACCCACCCACCGAGCACCGAGGACAAAGAAGGAAGAAGGAAGAAGAGAATGCGGTGGGCAGGACGCTTGGAGTGTGATGTCCGTTTCTTCCCCCCGCTCCGTTCCGTTCCGTTGTCCGATACCACGGCACCAGCAGCAGCCATAAATGCTGCCGGATTCCAGAATCCCTTGCGAAATGTGTTCAGTGAAACGTGAAGTTTGGTGAAAATATCACATCGGACACTGTACTGTGCTGTAATACTTTTTGTTTGTTTGTGGTAATCGTTGTCCTACCATGACTTAACTAGGCTCAAAAGATTTGTCTCGTCGTGTACATCAAAACTATGTACTTAGTTTTTTTATTTACTCATGTTTAATGTCCCATGTATGAAGAGAGATTTAACATGATTTGACGTGATAAGTAAATAGTGAAGTTGGAAGGGAGAAGTTTAAACTAAAGACGGCGTCAAATCACTATCCCTACTGGTACTTCATTTATTCTACAGTTTCACCCTTGCAGAGTAAAGTTTACTCCACTCCTCTGAGTGGTAAGAATTCCACCATAGCACCCAATGGTATAGTAACCTGCCTAGTTTCTACGGGGGTGTTTAGTTCACGAGAAATGGTAAAAAGTGAAGTGAAAAAGTCACATCGGACACTGTAGCACTTTTTGTTTGTTTGTGGTAAACATTGTCCTACCGTGACCTAACTAGACTCAAAAGATTCGTCTCGTCGTGTACATCAAAACTATGCAACCAGTTTTTTTTATTTACCACGTTTAGTACTCCATGCAGAGAAATTTGATGTGATAGGTGAATAGTGAAGTTTGGAGAGAGAGAATTTTTAAAAGTTTGATGATTTGACCAGGAACTATAGAAAAAGTCAAAAAGTTACATCAAATACTGTAGCATATTGTGGTACTTTTCGTTTGTTCATAGTAATCGTTGTCCTACCATGACCTAACTAGGCTCAAAAAATTCATCTCGTCGTGTACGTTAAAACTATGCAATTAGTTTTTTTTATTTACCCACGTTACGATGAGTTTTAGGAACGAAACACAGGCTATATTACAAAGTACTCTATATGAACGGTTGCTTAGTATTTTAATGGGAAATCATAGTCTCTCTGTTAAACTTTAGTCCCATCACATTAAATATGAATATATTAATTGAGAGCATTAAATATATATTAATTAAAAATTCATTACATGAACGATAGCTAATTTTCGAGAGGAATCTATTAAGCTTAGCTACATTATAATTAGATAATGTAATGCTACAACAAACATATAATAATTATATATTAATTATATTTTAAATAGTCTGGTTAGGTTCATCTCGCGAAATAGACATGATTATTACTTATTTAAAGCTCTAAATTTTAGCACTCGGATCCAAATAGCATCGAAGGTTTCAATTTTTACTGCTGAGTTGAACAATCTTTTTCTTTGTTGTGACTGTGAGCGATGCCAAATATATTAATACGGAGTAGAAATAAATACGTAGTAGAGCACAAAGATGGATGTGTTTGATCGAGAGTACTACAATCTTTTTCCTCCTGTCTCCGACTGAGAAGGAAAAAAGAAAAAAAGGTGCGAGTGGGTAGAAAGTCTGAGAAAAAAGGAAGGCGAGGATGTGCCTGACTGGCTGTGTTTTCACTTCACTTCCCACGGGTGTTCAGACCGGACCACCTCGCTAGGCAAAATGCTAGGCCATGGAGTGCGTGCACGCGCGCTTCTTTTTGTCAGTGACCTGCAGGGAGAATTGCGTTGGCGTGGCGTGGCCGCTGCCCACTGGGCAATGCATCTCCCTCTGCCTCTCAAATCTCGATGCGCTGTGTCATTTTGCACAGTCACACTGTCACAGTAAAAACATCCATGTGTCCCCACCTCTACTCTCTTTTCCTGTTTTTTTCCTTTTCCAAAAAAAAGAAACCCCACCTCTACTGCCTGCCAAAAACTCGTTACAGACGTGTCAAAAAAAAAAAATCTCATTACAGCAGGCAGCATCAAGCGGGCCTTCCGAACAAAAACCTCTATCCGGTCCGCGGGCCATCATTTTTACCGAGGGCCCAGACCACAGGCCTTGAGAAGAAGATTACAGCCCAAACCCAGGCCCAGACCACAGGCCTCCTTCCACCTCCGTCTCGCCCCCGTCGTCTTCTCCAGCTCCTCCCCATCCCAGGCAAGGCCTCTCGCTCCGTCGCACACCCTTACCCACGCTGCCACTCGGCCTCAGCGAAGCTGAGCTCATGGAGCCAGCGCCGCCAGGTGGATGGATCGCACGCCACGCCGCGGCCTCCCACCACACTACGTTCTTCGCTAGTGCTGCCTGCCCCCTTCCTTTTTCCCACCCCGCCCTCAACATGTTCGACCAAATGCAAAGCCCCGCCTATATGTCTGTATATGCCATGACTACACCGCACGAACAGATCGAGTAACAACTTCCTCCATTCCATCTGCTGCCTTGGCATAACCTCATAATTAATTTGTCTGTGTTCCTAGAGGGGGCCGGGCGACCAGGGTGCTCGTACCACCTTCACTAACTACAGCTGTTGGAGCTACTAGTGCCCAACTTTAGTCCATTGCCAGACGGACATGCAGACTTGGAACCCCCTCGGGTTTCATCCTCAAAACACTGACTTGCAGTGCAGGCAACATCTCATGTATCCATTTTTACAACCAGTCAACCTCTGTACTGCCATGCATTTCATATAGACAGAGCCAGCCAGCCAGGCTTCTAACATAGATCCTACATGCATCATGTATGTACATTGAACGACGGAGCACTAATAACACTTTAAATGCATATTACTATATGTAGAGAATAACCAGCTACTGATGAAAATTCTAATTAATTATTTTTATTTACAGGCCTGTCCATTAACATGGTAGCATTCAAAACCATTACATGGAGATGCCCAATCAAAATAACCTTCCCATAGTTGTTAGCTTTGGAGAGACTGGACTTTAGTAATAGCTTCCTATTTTCATGCTGTGACTTGATACCGATTTCAGCTCATGGCTGCATCATGCTTTGGCAGGGGTATCATGTACAGATGGGGAGCGTTATCCATGCAGATTAATTCAGCAGCTCCCTCTGGCTTGCTTCCAGGAGGCCACGAAGACGGGATGCGACTTCAGTGAAGGAAGGTCGTCTCTCGGGCTCAGTTGACCAGCATTGTTCCATCAGTTTCCTCCATTCCGGGTTACATGAAGCTGGCACTGCTGGCCGCAGTGTGTTGCTCAAAATACCCCCTGCATATCCCCATCAGCAATTACTATCACTGGAATAGACGAAAAGGTACCATATGCTATGATTTTTATTACCATGTACCACCTTCAATATTGTACACTGTATGAGAGTGCATCCATAAGAATATGCAGAGCATCATATATTGTATCAACAAAGCTTCTTGATTAAAGCAACTTCCTTAAGGCTGTTGGGTTTCAACAGTAGGCCAGTGACAGTAATTGGCTTGTTAATGGACTGCTACCAGTAAATTGTGGTTTGCAACAAAATAGGATAATTCAGCCACAATCCCAGGCTCCCAGCTATCTTCACGACAACAAACAACCCAAAAATTTCTCTACGATGGATTTTATGAACATGCAAATCGAACTGCCCAAGATTCTATGGGTCACCTATCTGGGCTTCCGGTCAAGTGAGACGGAACTAAGATTGGGACAAGGAACTACTAATTCATTATCCTGGCTTTTCCTGCTTTTACTTTCACAAAAAAAAAAAATCTGCCTTTACAGATAACAGGCTCAATGGTATTCCTTTTATACAAATGACTTTTTATTCCTTTTTCCTCTAAAGAATGGAATGAATTTACTTAGATTGCAGCGAGACGATCTAACTGTGAACATACTTCAAATGCTGCAATACCATGGCATGACACTGCAGACATCTCTTAGTTTTTACTGTAGGCAGTACACTTTTGTAGCAAGGCATGGCTTCAATCACTTACAATGGTCCTAGGACTTGCTAAGTAAGGGCATGAAAATTATTAATCTCTAAACGAGACAGAAATTGGCACGAACTTGGGGTTTGAGATCCTAGGCTAATCTTCCGTTGTCCCAACCCTAGCGCCGCCGGCGCTCCTGCCTCCTGCGCGCCGCCGGCCGTCCACCACGGCGTGCCTCCAGCGAGCCCTCTCGACAGCCTCCTAGCGCGCCCCCGGGGAGGTTCTCCATGACCTCCGCCGGGGGCCGCGTCCCCTTCCTACCCCTGCGGCAGCCTCCTCAGATCCGCCGCTCTTCGTCGAGTCTAGCGATGCAGCAGATCGACGCGTACCTCACCATCGACGCCGTGGAAGCCATCGACGACGACCCCGATCCGCGCTGCCGTGGTGGCAGCCGCGGTCCTTCCGTCGCCCGTGCCCTACTCGTGCTGCCGTGGTGGCAGCATGGGTCTCTGCGCGGTGCGTCGAACTCGCCGGCGGCTGAATGCACGGCGGCTCCTCCGCTTCGTCCCCGTCCTCTTCGCCGCGGCCCGACCTCCCTGGCAGATCCCGTGCAGGGTTCATGGGCTTCCTGCTCCAGCGGGCGGATCCGCCGCCGCCGGCCGGGCTCCTCCGCCTCGGCGCATTCCTCCACTGCCGCTCGAGCAGATCCGCCCCCGCCGGCTGGGACCTCCGTCAGCTCTGGAGGGGAGCCGGCCGTCCACCCCCATCGCCGTCCGCCGGGGCACCTCCGGCTCGAGTTTCTGACTCCTCTCCCGCATGGTTGCTTGGTCTTTGACCACACCGTGCGACTGGTAGAAAGAAATTAGAGATTGAGGTGTCTGTGCTACGCGCACCCAGAGGTTCTACACGAAGATTTGCTGCTGATTTTCTTTTGGTATTTTCTCTTATTTTTACTCGAGCACTGCTCGAGATTGCATCGCCCAACGCCCGTCGATCCCGTGCACGTACCTCCGTCGACTGCGTCCTCGACTTCGTCCACGCCGGCCTCTTCGACGCGCCTCCGACATCGTCTACGACTACGTCAGTGCGCGCCTTGCGCGCACATGGTCTTCACCGAGCTGTTCAAGTTCTTCGTCGCCTTCTTCGAGCTCCGCCGCCGCGTCCTCTGGATCATCTGGCCTTGCGCCCGATCGTCCGGGGTTACCTCTTCGCTCGTCTAGCACCACCTCGCCGCCAGCGTCGCCGTCTCATCCTACCCCTTCGTCTACTCCAACAACTGTGGGCTGCATCGGCATCTTCTACCTCGCCGTTCTTCTGCGCCTGCGACCGTCATGGAGGCCTTCTCTGCTGGTCCCTCAGACAACGGCGTCTTGGTGGTGCACTCTCCTTGCACGTCCGGTATTGGCAACACCGGTGCGTGCCATCGTCCCCGATGCATTCACGGGTCTGGCAAACCCGGGGGTGTGTCGCCTGATGGCGTGTCTGCGTCGACTTCGGCATCGACTCCCTCTTCGACTACCTCGATGCGTCTCCGTCTTCGTCTCCGGCGTCTTCTCCGTTACGCCTCCACCATGGCGCATCCTCGTGCGCCCGCGGCTTCCTGTGCGGCTCCTTACCATCGGCGACCTCGACAGCTCATCATCGACCACAGCTACCCTACGCACGACTTCCTCGACCACGGCTACTCGTCCTCGTCTCGGTTTAATCGACATTGGCACAAAGGGCTACCATCCGCATGAGTTACTCGCTGGTTTTTCTCTCCAATCGCAGCATCCGCACTGCACCGACGCTACAACTGCGGGGGGATGTCAGTCCGTCGGTTCCCACCTTCGGCTTCTCCTCCAGTCTCACCGTCTGCGGTGCTCCCGCTGTGACTGTGGGGGGGTGTTAGAGTATCTGTTAGATAATCCCGTATTGCTAGTTGTATCCACGGACAAATCTCTGTACTCTATATATACCAGCCGAGGCCTCAATGCAATACAATCCATTCCATTATACCAATTCCATCTCTCTACACAAATCACACATATTTTGTAGTCAGCAACACAGAAAGTGTGGTACTCTGTTTCAGAGGGATTTTTCTTTTATATATCAATATCCATACCTATGACTCCTCCATAGTGCATGCCATCATATGGATCCTCACCCGTGAGAATTTCCCACATTACAATGCCAAATGAATAGACGTCAATCTGTATCAACACAAAAGAAGATGTATTTAGGCTAGAAATTGTAATCTTTTGAATTATTACTTGCTTTTGTGCTTTAATTTGTCAGTTTGATTTTCACAAATTGCTTGTGAGAATACTTATCTTTTTTTGTTAAAGAGCATGTTAACAATTGCCAACGCGCAAATCAAATTTCTTTGCCAGCATGGTATAATTCGGATAAACTGATAGCATTGTGATTACTGTACCATGTACATAAATATTGCATTTCCGAAATGTAACCTACATCTGTGTTGTTAGAAGAACCTAGCTAACAATATCGATCAACAGGCTTTCTGTTACCTTGACCTGTTAACCAAGTATTTTTATGTTAAGCTATCATAGCAATCCTGACAGCCTGCTGCCAAGTTGTTTTCCCAAAGCATCTTCATGTTGCCAAGCCAAATCTACAAAGACGTATTAGGCATAGTTCCATTGCTCTGTTTAGCTCTCCTTTTTCTTTTTAACATGCGGGAGCAGTTTAGATTGGTTTTTACTGCTGATTGTGATTGACATTTGTGACATTACACATTTTTTAGATAAAAGACAATCGCTGTATCTCTGCAACACCATGACATATGAAATCAGAAGGCATAAACAAACCATGATTTTGTCGGCACTGGTAAATGCGGTAGTGCTTGCATTATTAAGAAAACTCATAATAGTACCTTTTCAGATACTCTAGTGCCACTCATTGTCAGCAACTCTGGGGCCATCCATGGAAGAGTTCCTCTCATTCCTCCAGAAACCAAGGTGGCTTGTTTCATCTTTGATAGACCAAAATCAGCAACCTGTAGTAATTGATTCTCTGTTATGTCCAACTTCAGTTGTATGGAAAATTTCAGGTTTCATATTATCTTGTCAACATGCTTCATTTTGAATTTCCTTTTTTGGTAGAAATGCATCTAGAATCTGAGATGAAACAAGGTGTGTGCCGTTAAATGCATATTACCTTGCAAATGGGACGAGATGGATCCTTAACATTCACTAGCAAGTTATCGCATTTCAAATCAAAGTGGACAATGTCCTTGGAGTGCAAGTACTCCATGCCAATGGCTGCATCCATTGCAAGCATGATCCGTTTGCGCCAATCAAGATAGTCTTTGCGAAGGAGGACTTTCTTGAGAGATCCGTTGACCATGAATTCTGTGACAGTAGCTAATGTTGCTCCAGGTCCATTATTTACAACTCCATATAGTGCCAGAATATTTGGGTGGTGAAGCTTTGAGATGATGGCTGCTTCTCTCCAGAATTCTGTAATCTGCATGTTTACACATGTTGTATTTATAATGATGGATAAACCAACATTCCATGCCTTCTTTCAATCCGAATTTAATTGATAGTGATTAGTAATTTCTATATGGAACTCTGATCCTGAAATGTGTATAAAGATATTATTCCGTGGCTACTACCAGTTGTGGCTTTGATCCCGTACCACTGTACCAGCATATATTTGGGGCCAAACATAGAAGATGACTACTTTATTGTGTAAATATTTCAATAATGTTGCACATGCAGAATCATGAGGATGTTTTGTTACCCAGAGTATGAAGATATAACTTCAACCTCCTAAACTGCAAATTACTGAAGGTCCCTTCTGGGGTTACCATGGACAAGGAACCTCTTGGCTGGGACTTCAAAAAATGCTGGTGAAATTATATCAGCTTACCAGCTTATCTGCTTTAGGTGAAGGTAACATAAAGCAGCTGTTCTTTATCCGTTTAATCGCAACATCTGTTCCTTTCCATTTTCCATGGAAAACTGTTCCAAATGCACCAGAGCCCATCTCACGGAGATCTTCGAGGTCCCCATTGCTTATTATCTGCCATATATGTCAGCAATTATAAGTACTGCAAGATTTCTACCTAATGAGAAACATAGGGATATTTATTGATAAATCATTTCTTTTGTATAGGCCCATAAGTCTCATGTTAAAAATAGATTGTTTTTTTACTTATTTCTTTATATCATTTCGCTTATGTTTCATGCTAATGCAGTTTGAGCTTCAGGTGGCTTTGTTACAGAATGCTGAAGTCGATCGCAAACCTGGACGTTACTTGTAAGATCCCTGCCCAGCGCTACGGTTTTGGGAAGACCTTGTTCACTGTGCTCGGCTTCATGTTCCTATCAGTAAAAAGATTATTCAGAAGTTATGCAGTGAGGTATTTTTTTAAAAAAATCAGCATACGAAACTAGGTGCGGAGCTGTACTTCAATCTCTGAGATCAATGGCTTGGTGTTATCTTTAACTCCTTGGGATGGAACTATAATCTGAGGACTTTTCCTATCAGCACCAACTGACCGAGATTTTATCATTTTTGATGACTGTTCATCTGGTCTTGGACTTCCGGGTCGCTCTTGTTGTCTCTCACTTGACGGACGCACTAGATTATGAGGTTTCAGCTCAGTTGTCTTGTCTGAAGATGTAAATGTGCTAGAAAGTGTTGTTTCCTCGCTATTGGTGGAAAGCTTAGAAGGATGATCTTTCTTCGAAGTGTTACTGCACGTGATAGCACCTGCCGGTTGTTGCTTCGTCCTGCTGTTGGTTGCATTCAACTTTTCAAGAGTATGATGGTTTGAACTAATGTCCATATCATCATGGCACTGCATAGGAGGTGCAGAATCAAGACCATGTCCGGGCATCTCCATCTTATTTTGCAATTGGTAGTTCTTGGTCTTCATTGGTGATTCTTGTGCTGAATGAGACATACCTTCTTCCTGGTTGTTGTGCCTTCCTGGTTTCATCTTGTTATTGTCAGAGCTTGTTCGTTGATTCGCTGTTTTCTCAGCACCCCTTGATAAAGATGCAGGCACTTCATATGCAGCTCGACTTGTGTGTGGTATTGGACTATTGTTGTTTGAATTGGACGATAGTATATTCACATTGCTGTTCTCTAGTGATATCAGCATCTCTTTTCTTGGTGATTCTTTTTCCTGAGCTCCTGCGGCTTGATTGCCCTTTTCTGTTATGAATGTAGTAGTTCGCTGCAGTTCTGGTTGATGCCTTGAGACAGCCTGATCACTACCTGACCCCCTCTTAGCTGCATGTATGGATTCAGATGGCACAGATGGACTAAAGTGAACAGCCATTATCTTTCTACCAGAGGTGATCCGGTTGCCTTCTCTGTTTGGCACCTTGTCTTTTTTGGGCATCCGTGTTAGGAAATTTGGAGTTGGAAGTGTCTTCTCCAGCAGTCCACTTGATGCTTTTGATGGTTCTGCATTTATCCTTTGTGAGGGCTTACTTTTGGCGTAAAGTGAATCTTCCTCTTCTGTGCCTGCCAGCAGTCTTTCCTCCTTGATACCCAGCATCTCCTGAACTATATCATTGTTTGAGGTGCTGCCAAGGCTTTGCATTCTTGATGCTACGGTTAGTCTGGTTAGTCCATTGATGAGAGCAATGAACTGTGCTTCCTTTTCAGCATCGGATGAGTGTGAGACAACAAAGTGCACACTGTGCTCATCATCCTTAGCAGAGAAAAGGTACATGGTCAGCCTTTCTCTGTTTGCTTCTAGCACAATGCACTCATCAATCATATTCCGAAGGTCATCATCTGAGGTGATGGTAATGAGCATGTTCAGTTGCTCCCCTGGGAGATGGTACTTGATTGTGTGATCTCGCCTGATTAACTTTGTTGTCTTGCAGGTCAGCTGATGCCATGAGATGTCCTGGCTAATCTTAACCAGATGCCTCTCACCACCGACATACCGGAGCTCTCCATCACTTGGCCTTGGTAAGAATGTGCCGCCGAAGTTGCAAATAAACTTTATCTTCCTTGGTTGAACTTGATAAGGGTTTGGAGCGAACTGCTTCTGTGATCCTGTGCTGCTGCTGGTGTCACTGAATGGGGGATATGTTGGCAGCTGCTTTTGTGGTTTTTGTTCACAAATGTTAAACAACTGATCTCTCCAGTCCATATGGCTGCTTTTGAGATTGATGGAACTGAAGGGTTCGCTATGTTTGCTTTCGATTGATAATCCCTCACCAGGCTGATTGAACTATTGAAGTCGGTATTTCAGTGCATATCTTTGAACCACCAAGAAATCTGGAGTCATAGGAGTACTGTAAAGAGGTGGAGGGGGTGACCTGTAGGTCCAGGACCTTCAATCTGGAGTCCTGTCAGGTCAAAAGAGGAACACAAACCCTGAGCACTGAGCTACAAAAAGATGGCAAAAGTAATCAAATTTATAAAACAGAAAAAGGTAGCAAAAGAAGAGGTACATGTGCCTTCTTCTTTGTGTATTTTCAGGCTGGGAGCAGGGTGCACAAAATTAACATGAAACTTACAGAACTTTGATCGGATTATCAAGAAAGCAGAAGAGAGGTTACTGACCTCCGTGGGTTTCAGCTGACGGGCTGCCACCAGAGCTCAGAGCTTAGCATAGCCAACTCTGTTCTTGCTTCAGTTGTGCTGAACCTGCTAATATGGATGGCTGAGTGGGGTCAACTTGGGATGATAGTTTTGGACATAAGGGCATCTGGAGTGGACAGGAGTTGTTGACGACTCAGCTGTGACTGTGAGCAGAGGCATTTTGATTGATTGGGTCGGCCCTTTGATGATGACCGAGGGAGAACAACAGTTTTAAATGAAGGTACACCGCCCACCATCTTTTTTTTTTTTCTTATGGTTTACTCCCTGAGTTCCTGATTCGCAAAATATCGGATTCTGGGCTAATACCTGCTACTATTATTATATGTTCCCAATATGCATATATAGCGTATAGTTTGAGGTATCTGGCAATATGAATAATCTTTTATCCACCAATTATGCATGTATACCCAAACACATATCCATCAAGAACATGTATGCTGACTGTTTGTTGCGAAGTATTATTCCAGGCTGATTGGCACATGACCGGGGGCAAGGGGCGGCTCTTAATAATTCCATGTCTGTCATTTTTGGTTTGTACGATGTGGCCGGCGCTGCTCCTCCTGTTGGCCTGTGATTCCCTCCTCTCCAAGCATAATAATATAAGGCCGTCCATTGCCCAGTTGTCAGCTAGAGCTGGATGGAGGTCAGTCGAATCCCCCCGTTGATTGAGATGTAATTGCAAGCAAAAAAACCAGTTGATTGGAGAGTTAATGCATTTTTCTTTTTGGCTGGGCTGCATGTAGTAGTGCCGGTTGTTGTTGCGCTGGGCTGAGTTGAGCCCAACCAAACCAGATCGGCCCATGCTTGCTATCAAAAAGTGGTGCTGTTGGATTGACCTCTGAAAACAACAACACATCACCTGCACTGATGTCGTTGCATCTATCGATCCTCTGCATGCTGCCTGCCTCTTATATATGTCATAAAATTTTCATATACTGATGATCTCCCCACATCGCAGCCAATAATTAAGCTTCCATCGACATGGCGCCAGCGGCGGCTTCATCTTCCCTCGCCATTATCGCCCTCCTCTTCTTCCTGCTTGTGGAGCTGTCGTCGTCGCCGGCGGCCGTCCTGGCGGCGGACGACGGCACGACGCACCTTCATTTCTTCATGCACGACGTCGTGGCCGGGAGCAACCCGACGGCGGTGCAGGTGATCAAGGGCCCCGCCGGCTCGGCCTCCGTCGTCCCTGGCATGGCGTTCGGCGACACCAAAGTCATCGACGACGCCCTGACGGAGACGTCGTCGCCGACCTCCGCCGCCGTCGGCCGCGCGCAGGGCCTGTACATGATGTCGTCGCAGTCGGGGCCCGTGCTGATGGTGTGCGCCAACCTCCTGCTCACCACCGGGGACTACAACGGCAGCACCATCGCCGTGCTGGGCCGCGACGACGTCGCCGTGGACGTCCGGGAGCTCGCCATCGTCGGCGGCACGGGGAGGTTCAGGATGGCCACCGGGTACGTGCTGTGGAAGACGACCAGCATGAACGGGCCCGACGCCATCATCGAGCTCGACGTGTTCGTCACCACGGGCGGCGGCGGCGCCGCCGCCATCGACTCGTCGGCGCCCGTCTCGCCCGTCGGCGGCGGCGGTGGGTCCTCGGGCGCCGCCGTGCGGATGGAAAGGACGACGTCGTGGGTGAATGCGTGGGTTGTCGCCGTTCTTGTTGCGGTGGTTGGATCCTACTACGTTTGGTGATGAGTGTACGTGGTGAACGAAGAGCGCGCAAGAGATCGAATATGATTGATCGAAGTTGGGTGACACGTCATGTCGTCATGTTTCATGTGTGTGGGGATACACGTACTACGATATATCCTTGTCGTTGCTTCTCTTGTGACGTTTGGTGTGGTCTCACTTTAATATATGCTGAGGGTCATTGTTCAAAGATATATGCCGAGCCACAATCTGTGTGAACAGCACGGGCTGTTTTCGTTGATACAATACATGCATACACTACTGCAATAAAGGGTACGGTCTGTAGCCTGATTAGTTCAACGTGACTTCCGTAAGCCATGTCAAAATATGGTCTTAACAAAATCCAGTTAATGTCTAAATAAATATATGTGGGTGATATCTCAAGTTGACCTGTTTATATAAGTCAGTACCCAATGGTGCCTCTGAAAGCGAAAAAATAAGTTAAAGTGTTGTTGAAAAAGAAGAAAAGGTGAAAAAAAAGGCGGACGTGAACTGGACGGTATCGCGTTCGCATGCCGGATGATGGATGCCGGCCGGTGGGGCTAGCCTAGAAAGCAAGCAAAATGTGGCAGGTCATCCGTCCTTTATATATATAAAATAAAATCATTCATACACTTTGGCCGCGTTTAGTTCCCGAAAGTGAACGGCCGATTCGGGCCTCGCCGGTCTGACGCGCGTCAGGCTGACCACTGTAGCGTTTCGTTTGTATGCGTGAAAAATTATCCAAAAATTAATTAATTAGAGTCAAAATATTCGTCTCGCAGAGTACAACAAAACGATGTAATTAGTTTTTTATTTTATCTACATTTAGCACTCTATACATGCTATGACATTTTGATGTGATGAAAATCTTCTTTTTGCATAGTGAAATTGGGAGTGTGAATTTAGGAACTAAACAGGGCCTTTGCTTATCACCACCAGCCCCTCTATATCTCCTCTGTCATAGTGTCATGTCTCCTAGAGTCCTAGCGATTGCATCCAGCACAAGTAGGTAAGCTCAAGCTCAGCAACTACCCCTTTGGGAGAGCTCCATGTGAGGGTGGAATTGGAGTTGGAGTGGAGGAGCTGATTTTTTAGCTCCACCAGCTTATTTGTGCCATGTAAAAAACAGCTCGACCTCTTACAACCAACCCTTTAAAAGTGATTCACCGTCACAACCATTTGGTATAGCTCCAACAAAAATAGCTCTGAGAGCTGTCAAGGAGCCCTAGCCCTAAACCTACACTCAATCACTCTCAACCACCCAAGACAATTGTGCGCTGCATGCTCAGACTCAGTCACTCAGAGTCAGAGCTGGCCTACATTACCATTTCCTATTCTCCTCAACCCAACAACCATCCTCGATCTGTCATGTCATATATAAGCTAGCTCATTAATCTCTTTCCCCTTCCCTGCTGGATAGATAGATAGATCTCCACATCACAAATAATTGGTCAGTCGCTGCCAGCCAAAAAACCCCATCCGTCCATTCACCATGGCTACGGCTGTCACGCCGGTAGTCCTCGTCGTCCTCCTCGCCGTTGTGGTTGCGTCGCCGGCGGCCGTCGTCGTCCTTGGCGCGGACGGCGGCGACGGGACGACCACGCACCTGAGCTTCTTCATGCACGACATCGTGTCGGGCAGCAACCCGACGGCGGTGAAGGTGATCAAGGGCCCCGGGGCGACGACGACGGCGACCGCGCTGGGCATGTCCTTCGGCGACACCACCGTGGTCGACGACGCGCTGACGGAGACCTCGTCGCCGACGTCGGCGGCGGTGGGGCGGATGCAGGGCTTCTACATGCTGTCCTCCCAGTCCGGCGCGGCGCTGATGGTGTGCGCCAACCTGCTGCTCACCTCGGGCGACCACAACGGCAGCACCATCGCCGTGCTCGGCCGCGACGACTCCGCCGACGACGTCAGGGAGCTCGCCGTCGTCGGCGGCACGGGCAAGTACAGGCTGGCCAACGGCTACGTGCTGTGGAAGCCGTCCAGCGTGAACGGCGCCGACTCCACCGTCCAGCTCGACGTCTACCTCACCACGGACGGCAATGGCACCATCGACGCCGCGGCGCCCGTCTCGCCCGCCGACGGCGGCAGCGGCAGCGGAAGCTCACCGGCGGCGGGGTCCGGGGCGAAGGCGAGCTCGGGAACTAGCGGGAGGTCCGGCGGCGGGTGGGCCAGTGCGTGCGTCGTCGCCGTCGTGGTTGCGGTGGTTGGATCCTGCTGGGTTTGGTGAGGATTATTGGATTGACCAAAGAGTGCGGCAAAGATGAGTGGTTGACAGGACAGCCACTCATCAGAGAGGGAGAGAGAGTGGGTGAGATGTCGGTGTAGTGGGGGGTTGGTGGATCTGGATGCTTTCTTCCTTTCTTGGTTGGCTGCATCATGGATGGATGGATGCTTTGTTTCTTTTTTTCCCCTGACCATGTCAATTTGTTACTGAGGCTGGCTGGCTGGCTTTCTTTCTTTCTTTGCTTCTCATGCATGCAAACATATTGTATATTTAAATTGAGTTGAACATGTCGATGAGCGTAGGTGTAAATGCTCGGATCAAGAATATAAGTAGTTTTAGATTAATTGTAGGAGATTAGAGGTAGAACAGCTATATCTTTTTTTAATTCCCTTGGGTTTGGAAATTTAATAAAAAGAAAAGAAAAGGCCAACGCAGAACAATTGCCAAGACGAGGTCTAGCTACTTGCAGATTTCTAGAAGGGGCAGGTTGCCGGTGGAGTTGTTGGAGAAAACTTCAGCGGCGACAGAGATGGTGTATGGTCTTTGTATACTTGTCGTTTTCAGATGAGACGGTCACCTTACTCCTTTCTTTACTACTGCTGCATACCCCTCTCTGTCCCATTTAGTAATTCGTTTTGGAGATTTTGCTGCAGATTAACAAAATAAATAAAGGGTAATTTTTGCCCTTGTACCTTAAGCAATGTTCCGGCAAGCAAACTACAAACGGTACTTTTACGTTCAAGATTCACCGGAGGGAGTAACTTCGCTTCGCTAATGTACTTGTTCATCAGATGGCCCAATTGAAGTGAAACTTGTGGCAGATTTCGTCAGTCGCCTTTCATGGACTTGCTTGGGCTTCAAAGAAGCCCAGCTAGCTGTGCGTTCGGTGGCCTTGGAGCCCGATTACAGCAAGGAAATGGGCCCACCATTCCATAACACAAACGTCCCACATTTCATTCATTCATTCATTCTAGTATTCTACCATAGTCCAACATCTAGCAAGGATATACTATAATCGATCACTCCATTTTTTATTATTCAACAAACACAGATACATTAATTTCATAGATCACAAAAAAGAAAAAAAAACATCGATCGCAGGCAGATTCGTTATGTGTGTGTGTGTGTATATGTATATATATATATATATATATATATATATATGTATATATGTATATGTGGAAATAATGTAGTCATAAATAGTTGCTGTTGATCATAGTTCTACAGTCGCATAAACCCACACAAAGAAACATATAACACGTGTGCAACCACACCAATAACATTTCATCACAGCAAGACATATCCATTATGATTCATCTACATGTGCAAATTCACTTGTGAAATATATATATATATATCATGTATGTATGGAGTCGGTCAGAACTCAGAACTGATGAAGAAGTGAGCATGCATCAGTGTCGTCGCAGCCGGTTTGGTCGTCGCCGGCATCATCACCGGGGACGGAGGCGCGCACGTCCAGCTCCAGCACGGCGTGGACAGGGGACTCGACCTTGGCCGTGCTCCAGAGCACGTGGCCCGACGCCCGGCGGAGCTTGCCCGTCCCGCCGACGACGGCGAGCTCCCTCACCGGCTCCGACGTGTCGTCGCGCCCGGCGACGACGAGCGTGCTCCCGTTGTAGGGCCCGGCGGCGGTGAGCAGCAGCGTGACGGCAACGACGAACACCGGGCGGGTCATGGAGCCCGTCATGTAGGTGCCCTGGGCGCGGCCGACGGGCGGCGAGTCGGCGGCGAGCCCCGCCGTGAGGAGGTCGTCGACGGCCACCGTGTCGCCGAAGTAGTTGCCCGGGTGCATGGACGGGTTCTCCGGGCCGGGGCCCTTCACCAGCCGCACCGCCGTCTGCCCCGGCCCGCCCACGACGTCGTGCATGTAGACACGCATGCGCACGGGGCGCTGCCGGGCCGAGGCCGCCGCGAGGAGTGTCAGGTGAGCGGCGAGGACGCCGGCGACGAGCAGGAGGCGGCGCTTGCTACTAGCAGTGTTGTTGTTTGCAACACCACCCCACCTGGCCATTATTATTATTATTGGTGCCTGCGGCCTGATCTGGATCGGATGTGCTAGCTGCTGTTCTTGCTGCTAGTGTTGTTGTTTGCGACACCCCACCAGCTGGCCATTATTATTGCTGTCTTCCTGCCTGCCTCCGGATCGGATGTGCTAGATGCTGTTGCTGCGCAACATTATTAGTGGACATTATTTGTAATTTGGTTCGCATCAGATGAAACACTAGTGCACGTGTACGGACAAGGAAATGAAATGACCATCATTCAGCGTTTGGCCGGTCGGTGATGCGTTACGTTGGATCCGCATCGGTATTGTACGGCCAAGGTTGATCGATATCTGTCCTGAAAGAAACATGTGATACTATTGGTGATAATGTCTTCACCTGCTTGCTAGCCAACTCGATCATCAGGGCCCATGATCGAGTAATAATCATCAACCATATCCTGTGCTGCGCTCATTGTGGCATACATGCTGATACGATCTGTGCTTACACAACTGGTTACTGTAGCTGGAGCCTGAATGGAATGGAAACTGTCGGCAGTGGGAAACGAAGCTGATCGAATCTGTACGTGCTTACACGTACTAGTGGTAACTGTAGCAGCTGGAACCTGAATGGAAGGGAAACTGGGGATTACAGCTCACCATTATTTCCGTTTATTTCTCGGCGAGTGGAGAAGAAGGAAGAAGAAGAACTAAACAAGATGCACGCAGGAGGGCGATAGACAGGTACGATGCTAGCTCGTGGCTCTCCATTGATGGATGTCTCCGATCTGTTAATTAATCACTCGGCCGCAACACTGATGGTGTCGTCGTCTTCCATGGACGGTACGGAGGCGTGCACGTCCAGCTCCAGCGCCATGTGTATCTCGGAGTAGACCTTGGCCGTCCTCCAGAGCACGTAGCCGGCGGCGCCGCGCAGCCTCCCCGTGCCGCCGACCACCGCGAGCTCCCTCGTGTCGTCGTGGATCCTGTCGCGCCCCGCCACCACGAGCGTGCTGCCGTTGTACGGCCCGGCGGTGAGCACGACGGTGATGTCGACGACGATCACCTCCTCGTGCTGCGACGCCAGCATGTAGGTGCCCTGCGCCCGGCCCACGGGGCTCGACCCGATGCCCGGGCCGGAGGTGACGAGGTCGTCGACGGCCACCGTGTCGCCGAAGGTCCGGCCCGGCATGGACGCGTGCGGCGGGCCGACGCCCCAGATCAGGCGGATGGCCGTACGCTCGGGGCCGCCGATCACGTCGTGCATGTACAGCCGCAGGTGGACGGGCCGCCGCCGGTGAGCCGACGCCACGACGGCGAGCACGTACAAGGAACGACAGGCCGGCCACCACGGCGACGAGAGCCTGCTTCCTGCTGGTTGGTGGGGCCATTACCAATTAGTGTGATCGATGAGTGAATTTTGCGGCCGGTGTTCAATCGGCTGGCGTGGCTGGAGTTTATAGCCGGCGCCCGCAGGTACAAGGACACGGAATATTTTTTTTTTTGAAATAAAAGGACACGGAATAATAAGCGCTTGGTTTTCAGTCAGCTTCGTGATAAAATAAAACCAGCTGCTTTGGATAGGTAAGAGAGAACAAAATCTCAAAATAAAAAAGAAAGATTTTTTTTTGATATTGAAAATAATTCGGCCTCTATAAAGAAAGATAGGTGAGAGAATATCCGAACATTTTTTTTCACACAGTTGTAGTCCATGCCCATTAATTCTTCTCAAATATAATGAATCGAATGTCATTTAAAAGTACAAGAGACAGATGATCGTTCGATTCATCCACGCAGGTAGGGCACCGACGACGACGGGCAACCACCAGGTACATACTCTCTGTTACTATTACTACTACTATAGCTACTCCATGGCAACTGAGGGACGACGAGCAGGGGCAGGGGCAGGCACCGAGGCGTGCACGTCGAGCTCCAGCACCCAGTGCACCGGCGACTCCAGCCTCGCCGTCCTCCACACCACGTGCCCGGAGGCTCGCCGGAGCCGCCCCGTCCCGCCGACCACCGCCAGCTCCCTCGTCTCCTCCACCACGTTGTCTCGCCCGGCCACCGCCATGGTGCTGCCGTTGTACGGCCCGTCGGTGAGCACGAAGGTGATGCTGACCACGAGCACCGGCTCCAGCAGGGACGCCAGCATGTACGTCCCCTGCGCCCGGCCCACGGGCTTCGAGTCGATGCCGGGCCCTTCCGCCAGGAGGTCGTCGATCGCCGTCGTGTCGCCGAACCGGCTGCCGGCCGGCATCGACGGGTTCGGCGGCCCGGTCCCGTTGACCAGCGCCACGGCCGTCTGCCCTGGCCCGCCGGTGATGTCGTGCATGTACAGCCGCAGGTGCACCGGCCGCCGCCGGCCGGAGGCCACGGCGAGGACAAGAGCGGCGGCGATGACGAGCAGCAGCAGCTTTGCGTCTGCAGTGGTGGTTGAGCTGCCCATTCTGTACGGTGGTTGATGTTTGCTCCTATCCTAGCAGCAATCTTTATGGCCGGCCGGCCGGCTGCGGACCGAATCAAATCAACAATAAGACACACTAGTAGAAATGAAATAATTCGGCTCATCATTGTGGACCACGATAATGATCCTTGAACAAACCTTATCTTTTCAGGATCACATCCATTTCTTTCATTGAGGAAATCTCATCACTAACAACACTTGGTAATCAAATCAAATAATCCGTTCCATGGCTTAGTAGACATCTTTTTTTTTTTGCGATCAGCTTAGTAGACATCTTCTTAACCTTCCTTGTACAGTCTAATTAAACAGCTTAGTTCCAGGTACAAACAAGTTCCTCGTTGCTCCAGGACTGCTAATGTGCTTCTACAATGGGCATCCTAGGAAACGGATTTGACAATCATACCACAAACAGTCGTCATCCGCCAATTTTCACCACCATGGACACAAAGCCAGCAAACAAAGAGGACAAAATTTTCTTGCATCAGCTTAATTGCTGACCCAAATATGCTCACAGAAAATAAACCAATCCAATCAAAAACGGCATTACAAGTTTCCTGCATACTGCTAGCTACTGGGAGTTGGTCAGGGCACTGGAGTCACCGAGCACCTTGCGTGCGCGCCAGTAAACAGCATTTGCAGTTTCCGATGTTCCCACCTGGTTACAATCAAACCATAATGTCAGTGCTCAAGACAAAAAGGGCAAGCATTTTAGTGAGGAAACAAATATTAATCGCAAAGCATAATAATCTCACCTTCAACTCCAGGTTGTAGTAGTTTCTCCACACTTTCCTTTCCTGGGGATAGTGGTCGATTGCTGAATCATAGAGTTTACGAGCATTTGCAAGCGCACCATGGTCCCCTAGCGATGCAAGGTTAGCTTCCAGCTCTATGCAGTACTGAAACAGCTTCAGGCTCGGACGTGGTAGAGCCAGAAACCTGCATCATCATGCAACATCACACGATTCACAATCTGCTATGAAACACCCCAATAATTGCATGTAATGGACAAATCACAACATCATGCACAAGCAACCAATCCAGATATGTAACATGGCAACTGCACAGTTGGTTTGCCTACCTTTTGTACATTTTCCTAGCTTGTTTCATACCATCTCTTTGCAAATACCATCCAACGATGGCAGAAGAAACAGATGCGCCCGAATCACACCCACCAGCCAAACTTAATGATAGCATTGCACACTTCACCAGTTTCTCAAAATAGATCTTCTCATTAGAAAACAATTTCATGGCCTGAAATGCATTGCAAAGTTAAAAATAGCAAGGTAAAACAAAATTGTGGATACTGGTCTAGTTTTTGCAAATGTAACATAACTAGGACACTATCATCATTGGAAATGACTAGGGCAAGTCCAAGGGACATACCATGTGCCACAAATTCTCGGTTTGAGTTATGGGTAACTTAGAAAGTACAGTATTAAAGAGATCAAATAGAGAACTCCAGTTCTCCTTGCTTAACGAAGAACTGCCAGCACCAGTAGCAAACGAATTTATCTCCATAGAAGCTCTCAGGCTCCACAAATTTGCAGCATTTGAAAGAAGACCATCGCATAGCCTTTCTGCAAGATTCTTAGCTTCCTCTAGTCTTTCGAGTTTCAAAGAAAGCGATACATACTGGCAAGCAAGATCCTCAGTAAGACACCCGCATGATTCAGCACTTTCATAAACCTTCAGTATAGATGAAGTGAACTCTGAAGCATCAAAATCAGAATTTTGGAATGATGCGATGGAATCTTCTCTATCAGGGTACAGAACATCCATCCAAAATTTTGCATAAAGGGAATACATTTTGGAAGTTGGTAGCCTTCTGACAGCTTCATCATATACCTATAATACATGACAATACAAATTCAGAATGTTAAGAAAGTTGTACCAAAGCCCATGGTTAGTGTAATTGACATATCTTGTTTGAGAAATTGGTATGCAGTATTGTAAATAACTAGCAATGTTGGTCTTAACACATATGGAGAACATACCTATGAGGCTACTACCAAATGGATAATAAAGGGTAACAGTTCACAGCATGGATTTGTCAAGCTCTAATGTTGAGAATGGCATTGAAAAATAGCAAAGATGGTTGAGTTACAGTGATAATTCATTATTCATGAAAGAGTACCAGGCTACTATTTCCTTAAAAGCGTACATTAATAATTACCACCGGGATCAATTTGGAAATAATCTAGTCATAGATAGTTGCCGTTAATCATAGTCATATGGCCGCATAAACCCACACAAAGAAAATGTAACATGTGTGCAACCACATTAATAACATTTCATCACAGCAAGACATGGCCAGGCTGCATTCATCTACATGTGCATTTTCAATTGTGAAATAGAAAGGATGGTTTCAGAAAGTTGTACCGAAGCCCATGCTTAGTGTAATAGGCGTTCTTGGTTGGGAAATTGGTTTACGGTAACATAGAAAACAAGCAATGTATGGATCTGTCAACTCAAGCTCTAAGATTATTGCTGAGAATGGATTTGCAGAAAGCTTTCATGACAAGCATTCATTAATAGTTAGCACCGGCACCAATTTGGAAATAATGTAGTCATAAATAGTTGCTGTTGATCATAGTTCTACAGTCGCATAAACCCACACAAAGAAACATATAACACGTGTGCAACCACACCAATAACATTTCATCACAGCAAGACATATCCATTATGATTCATCTACATGTGCAAATTCACTTGTGAAATAGCAAGAGTTGCTGAGTTACTACAGTTATAAGCATTCATGACAGATTACCATAGTAAAGAAGTGAGTGTAATGCATTCACCTGAATTGATTTGTTCAACTTATTTGATAGAGCATCCTTTCCGTTCAAACTATTGGAATTATTCAAGTCAGCAATCTGAAGCCTAGCAAACCAATCCCAATAGTCCTCACAATGTGAGAAATCTTTCTTCAGGTCATCCAGGACCTCTATCTTCAACTCTTCAGAATGTGCCAGGTCCACACTGTTTAAAATCTCCAAGAATTTCTTCCGCAAGGCTAAGCTTGACGGGAGAGCTTCCATTGCACCCTGATATATGGTCTGGATGATTAACAATCCTTGCCGCCAGAACATGTCTTCCTTCTCCTCCCGAGCATCTCCAGAAGACCTGGAATCCCCGGGTCCTTCATCTTGTTCATTATTCAGTGGCATGAACAGCTCTTTGTTTTCCTCTTTCCACTGACCAGCATCAGCACCAGTCTTTTGCAGCGTCTTCACATCCTCCCCGAGAGCTACCTTTCGAGCCTTGAGCTTGTTAAGGTAGGTAAGCTCCATACGAAGATACTCGATCCACATATCCTCTGATTCCGGACAGGACCTGAGGCCACTCTGCATCAGTGCACGCGCTGCGGCGACATTTAGGTTCTGGTCGAATTCCCATGCCGCGGCGTAGATCCAAAGCCCAGGAACCTTGGGATGGAAGCGAATGGCTTGTGCAAGAACCTGCAAATCGACAAGCACAGGGGTAACAACATTAAGCTTCGCCCGCACATGTAAAGCTCAATCGAACTTCCCAACAAGATTAGAAGACGAAGCACAATGCAGCTGGATAATTGACTAACTTGATGCTGCGACAAATCAAGTCAACTAATAATAAAGATTGTATTTCGGGATGTTGGTGGCTATACCTGCTTCATCCTGCCGTGTCGCTTGTCGCGGCAGAACTCGAGGTATCTGAACCAGAGGTCGAGGTCTCCCTTGAACCTGACGGAGGCCATCCTGTAGATGTCGAGGACGCGTAGGACCCCCGCGACGTCGGAGATGGACTTCTTCCACTTGTTGCCCCTCTTGTTCCTGCGCTTCCTCTTGCCTCCCTCTTCGCGGTCGTCGTCTTCGCCGCCGCTGGCACGGTCGCTGTCATCGGATTCGGACGCGGCGGCGCGCAGGATGGCGCGCTTGCGGAGGTTGCGGAGCGAGTCGAGGCGGCGCTCGTAGGCGATGTAGTCGAGGAAGTCGTGCTTGAGCGGGGAGTGGCGGCGGAGGCGGAACTCGAAGTCGCGGCGGCGGCGGACGACGTCGGCGAGCTCGGCGCGGGTGAAGAGGCCCCGGCGCTCGAGGTCGTCGAGCTCGTCGGTCATCCGCTCGAGGCGGTACTGGACGGCGTCCGCCATGGCGGGCGGCGGGGGAGGGGGATGCTAGGGTTTAGGGTTTTGGTTGTGGCGGCGCGGAGCAGCAAGGGGATGCAGGCAGGGTGGAGGGGAGGCCTGGCGCCGCCGCCGCGGTGGTGGGATGGTGCTGTGCTGACTGCGGTTGGGTTGGGGGGTTTCGTTTCGGTGGATGCGACGATGGGAGGGGGGTGGAGAGGAGTATAAGCGGGCCGGCCGGATTCGCGGACCGAGGGAGGCCCAAATTTTGTTGGACCAGGCCGTCGTATTATGTAGTAGGTTGGGCTTTTGGACCGCAAAGACCACATGGTTGGAGTTTGGGCTCAAAACATGGTTGGCCTGTTTGAGAGCAACGTCCCAGTGGCTCAACTTTTTTTCGACGGAGATACTGGCTGGCTGGATTGCCCGTCTTTTTTTTTAAAGAAAAGTTGATGGGCATCGTTCAGACGGTAGGCAGTCAGTGAGAGAGACTGCAAGAAAGACCAGTGAAGCGACCAGCAAGTGGTATACGCAACGCAGGCAGAAGCTGTACAGTACTGTACTGTACTGTACTGTAGGTATATACTAACGCAGGCAGAAGTTGCATCTCCATCCATCTACTCGTATATGGATATGATGTACAAGTACGCGCACAACATACTGTATAGGCTGCTTCTGCTTCCTTGACGACGGCCGGCCACCATACCGTCGGTTATGCAAGGACGGACAGTGCCAGCAGGCCGCCGATTGCAAGCAACCGCGCGTGCCTCTGACTGCAGACTTTTCTAATAAAAATAAAAATACTAAAGCTTCAACTTGTCCCGACGACGAATAGGATAGCGGCGGCGCGACTATCTGATATCATACATTTGAAGCCGTACGTGTATACTATCGTCTTCTTCTGACTGCTGATAGAGGGATCCATGCATGCATGGTATCGCAGCATCCGATCCAGTAACGATCGAGTTGGTGTCATATCTTAATCACCCACAGCTAGCTAGCAGTTTACTAGCTAGCCGTTAGTTGCCTTGTGCAATGTGTACTAAACTTGTACAAGAATGACCATATTATTTGACCCTGATATGATGCTGATCCATGCATGTCCTCGATCTTTGAATTTTCTCCATTCCTTGCATGTACGTGTTGTACACAAGCAAGAGACGTGCAGTACACTAGTACAGGTAGCTAATGCCGTTGCTTTGGCGCTCAACTCACAGGCAGGCAGCACGTGCGTCGATCTGGATATACTCTAATCTTCTTTTTCTTCCACTCGATCAGATCGATACGCAGCCAGCCGCAGCAGTTGCCAAATTGCAGCTACCATCCTCTCTCTCAAGGCTTCGCTTACTTGTCCTAATTGCGCTCCGTGATTCGTGCAATCAGTCACCATTAACCCAACTAGATCGAAAGAATGCATGTGCACACAATTAATTGCAGCAGAGTCCACGCTGGCTATGGCTTCTTCTTTATATTTAGAAAAAAAAAATGAAGATGAAGATGAAGGCAGACCAGTCTTTTGGAACGTTAGCGGCCGACTATAGATTGGAGTACGTTGAAGAAAGTACATCATCGTGTGATGGAGATGTAGCCTGCTGTCCAGCGCAGAAGAGTAGTGTCAAGTGGTTGGATGGCTGGTACAGATATGCATACAAGCATTTTTTTAACTTTCAGTTTCAAGCGGCGGCCAATAGAGAGATGGCAGTTATATTCTTATAAGTACGTACTAGTATACATAAACTTCTTTCAGGATCCCACTAAAAAAAGGACCCTCTCTCTCTCTCTCTCTGACACCACAAAGTCACCGTACTGTACAATTGAAAAAAAGGCGTGCATGTAGTTAACCAAAAAAGACGGAGAAATTAAAACTGCATGCAGCAGGAACTGAATGCAGGATAAGCGTGAGGATGTTTATATGTCCTATATGCAAGCATGAGACACACGAGAGACACAGTTCAGCTTTAGGGATGATCGGATCAGAATTTATGTATGATGCGTGCAACAAAGAAGCCAAAAGGTTCTTTTTAGTCACAAGGAAACTGCTTTGTGTCCTGCTGCTGATTCTATCATGCATATGGACTGACAGACACATCGATTCTATCCAGGAATGGAATGCTACAGCCGGGTTCCCTAGCTTTCTGCTACTTGCATAGCTAGGACTTAGCAGTATCAGTTACCTGTTGAGGTACGTTAATTATTAATTGATCAGTATCCAGTCAAGTACAGTAAATATGCGCGCGGTTCTGTTCTTACCAAGAAAAATGAAAAAAAATCATGTGATGTGTCCCATATATGCCGCTCTCTCAAAGAACGAAGGTCCAGAATGTGAGGCCGCACGCATATATGAATATGATCACGGATGACGCGAGTGATGTGACGGACAGACAGACAGCCTCGGATTGCTCCATCAGCTTCTATTGTTAATTAATTTGGATAATACATGTGAAACCATTTTCTTGCTTTCACATGTGTATTCTATCTATTAATAATAGTCCGCTGATATATTATTCAACGGACTTTTCCTAGCTAATAATCTGAACAAACCTGGTTGAAAAATTGGGCCACCTTACTATACTTATCCAACATCATGTCGATCGCATACAAATCCACACATAGACGACACAAGCCTTTAATCCCGTTTACGTATTGCCGGCCGCGCGCCGTCTTGTCCGCGTCGCAAACCTGCTTACTGTGTACCTTGTCTACAAACACATGTGATTGTGAAAAGGAACGTGTATTTAATCTGAAATAAAGCAGCTAGCTATTTGATTACTTTAACCGCCTGTGAATAAAGATGATGCAGACAATTTTGGTTCGATGGTTTCTCATGTGTACACATTATATCTTTTTGATTGGACGTGGATTGGCTGTTTGTACTCTTTCAGAGTTTAGATGATGTGGACCTCTTTTCTTTTTTCTTTTTTGATGATCGGGGAATATTTGGCTCATTCAATTAATATTGTTCCTGTATGTAATTGTTTACAGAACTTGATTAATCATCCAACTAACAATCAGATATGAGCATATATATATATATATATCGAGTAATTAATCAATAAGTCAGACAATACTCTTTCAGATAGATATACGAACAAGGGAATATATTAGAGGTCTTTTACGGTACCCTAACGCAGCAATGGCGGCAGATATTATGGACAGGCCACCGCAAGTCAACCCTAGCTAGCTCAGCGCGCCCCCTAGTAGGAGCTTAGTTCATTCATATTCTGATACGCGTACGCCGCCACACTGCAGGGGATTAGATAATTTCTCCAAGTCAGCATGCCATCGATCCTTAACGGATACTCGATATCCAATTGGGCCTTGCTTACTCTGACCATCATCTCTGAAGCTGGCGTTGACTTGCCAGCTCCAATTCGATCAGACTGCTGCGTGCTGTAAACCATATGCATGACGGAGAACCATGTACACACACAACTAAGCCATCAATCATAGCATAGCTAGCAAGGTGCATAGGATTAGTGGTAGAGTAGTGCAGAACTGCAGATGAAGAGAAGAGTCCTCTGCTAGGCTGTCTGTGTGTGTGTGTGTCTGTCTGTCTATATAAGGAGCACCCCTCCTTGAGCACTCTATCCTCACCCCACACACCTCTTGCCGTAGCTAGCTGCCTCTAGCCGGCTGGCCAGCTAATAATAGTACTTACTCCTTGCTTGGTTTCTCCGATAGGCCTGCTAGCTAGCAGCTTGTCTGTGGAGCGAGCAGGATGGCCGGCGGTGCCATCGTGAACACTGGCGGGGGCAAGGACTACCCCGGCAAGCTCACCCTCTTCGTCTTCCTCACCTGCGTCGTCGCCGCCACCGGAGGGCTTATCTTCGGATATGATATCGGTATCTCAGGTTAGTCAGTTTTAATGTTTCTTCGATTTGTCTGCCATGGAAACATGCATGTAAGTAAGCCTGCTCCCTGCTGGTGTACTACATACTGATCGGCTCTGAAACTGAAACAAATTAAATAGGCGGCGTGACCTCCATGGACCCTTTCCTGAAGAAGTTCTTCCCTGAGGTGTTCCGGAAGAAGCAGGAGGCCAAGACCAACCAGTACTGCAAGTACGACAACCAGCTGCTGCAGACCTTCACGTCGTCGCTGTACCTGGCGGCGCTGGTGGCCTCCTTCTTCGCCGCCACCGTCACCCGCGTCATGGGCCGCAAGTGGTCCATGTTCGGCGGAGGCCTCACCTTCCTCGTCGGCGCCGCGCTCAACGGCGCCGCCGAGAACGTCGCCATGCTCATCGTCGGACGCATACTCCTCGGCATCGGCGTCGGCTTCGCCAATCAGGTACATACACATGCACTGAACGACGATGGATACAAATAAAATCTTCTTAATTATTGAGCAGCTAGTCCTATATATCCTAGTTATTAATTTCTGGCCCGGCCGGGGAATCATCATGTAGAGAGGCTGTTTGTTGTGCCGAGTTTATTTTCGTTTGTTTTCACGGCAGCCATCAAAACGAACCATCTGATGCATGAGACAAAATGGTTATACATATGTTGTCTAATTATTATATCTAGAGTTAGTTGGTTGCGACAGCTTAAGAGCAAGCAAGCGATTCCGTCAATGATCATACGTGGTATAAGATAGGGACCTGTATAGCTGTACACGCTTGGCTTGCTTCAGTTTTCAAAAGATGATGTTGATGATCCTCTTGCTTCAGATCGATTCTTCACACTAGCTGCACATTAATAAGAAGGAAAATGGGTGTATAATAATATAAGCAGAGGGCAAGTAACGTGCATGTGCAAAGTCCAAGCTGGTAGGCTAGTTTATTTGGCAACAAGCTCCAGTTGTATAGTACAGTACTATAGAATTGCGGATGCATATGCATGCTTGCTCCCCAAAGTCCAAGCTCGATAGCAACAGGATTCAAAGATAGTTGTTTACTTTAATTTGTTTTTCTTCCCATTCCTTTTTTTCTCTTGAGAGAGAAAGGGAGTAAGCCAAAAGATACTACATGTTCTCACTTCTTGCTAGGAGAGGTTGACTGTTTTGTTTGTTTATCTCATTTCTACCTAGCAAAGCTAGCTCGCCGGTGTCATTTTCATCCTCGCTCTGAGCTGTTGATCTTGACTCTTTTATATTACCACCATATATTTTGCTTTTCGATCGAGTACCAGTATCTCATCGATCTGTTTTACTTCAGCTTTGATTCTATATAGCCGAGCTCAATTCCAGACTAACCAGCTACATAATTATTTTTTTTACAAATATAGTAGTATATATATACCTTAATTAATTAGGTGATGATAGTTTTAATTTTTGTAGTATATACCAATACTATATATCATATATGTTCATCGAACTAGCCATAGCTAGCTGTAAGGTCGACATCACCAAGGTAGGTTCACGTGAAAACCTTAATTCCATTCAAAGCAGGCTGCTTCTCTCCCTTTTTCTTGTAAAGTAAAAAACGATGATTATTCAGACACAAAGGTTTCATGTGACACTATGGATTAGATCAAGCCCTGTAGCTTAGCCAGGGACTACGGCTCTTATAAATCTTTTTTTTTCAATTTGTAGTCAGTCATAGCCATTTGTAGACGCATCCGCATCCAGATAGTCTTCAGCTAGCCTTTTCAATTCGTCGCATATACTCCTCTTCAGCTGGGTCTCTGTGAATTATCTCCAATATATAAATCCTGTACGTGGTCGACCAATCGTCTATTTTGGTCCAAAAAAAGACTAATATAATTGTCTAATGGGGTCACCATGAAAGTAAATGCATGCATTTCTGACAAATCCACAGGACTGGAAATAAATATACTACTAGTAGCATATGTGCTTTTAAATTATTATTATTTTAAGTAATCGCAAGCAAGCAGCACTGTTGTGAGCTTGTCAGTCAGTTACTAGCAGAGATCGAGTCCACATAAGATGCATATGCCATGAAAATATCCTTTGATTCTTTTTCCCTTCCCCCTTGTGTGGCCACAAATCATCGATTTGAAGTATGTTACGGCGACCACACGCGAATGTTTTGTGGACGTCCATGTCCTAAATGGGATCGGAGGGAGAATATCGTATACCTATATATCAAACTGAAGGTTTTTTTTAGGGCTAGTCAAACTGAGTTTGGAAAAGGTAGTGATTACTATTAGAAAGGTGGGCGAAATTAAAGTTGCGAAGAATTATTCCACTCATGCCGCCGTTGCTTTCTTTGATCTTGATTCCTTCGAAGACTTGACTTGTGTCATTTTCGATCAGAAGAACACATATATTACGGAAGCAAGCGGGAAACTATTAGGCAGAGAAGATATTATATGTCATTATTAATTGCATCTACAAGCATGGAAAGAAATGGGTGTGAAGAAAACCTAACCAATGCAACTTAAGAATTAGTGAAATGATCCATCGTTTAGTACGTGACAGCCATGAATTGAATTTGTTTACATACATACTGTGCTTAATTAGTTGCGTTGCTTCAGTACGTGGAATAATAAGCTAGGAATCTTGTAGAATGCATGTGTCCTTTTTTCAGGTACTAAAACGTAATAAGAGTACACGACGTTGATCTGAGAAACTTAAACATGCATGCATCTTTCTAAAATCCTTTAACATGCTTGTTCAGTCTGTACTTACAAAGGTCGCAATCAATCGTGCATTTAGGTCTCCCTGGCATGTCCATTTCCTTTAATTAATCTTACTTACATCTTCTTGTCAAGCAGTAGCTAGCTACCTTGTTGCTGTTGTCATGTCCTTTTACTAGTACTCGCAGCCTGGTCAATCAACGGGCCTAATAAGCCTAAGTTAGTGACGTGACATGTGTGACTTAATGCAAGTCCAACATGTCGGCATATACGCATGCATCACCAATTCTTCATGGCTTGATACCAGTCGGGCCGCGCACTTGAGCTATGCTTGTGTTCTTGAGTGCTAAATTTATTAATTTATTTATACTACAATGATACATATACTGTGCCTTTTTCCAAGTAATAAATAAATAAAACTAATGATGAATGATCTCCCAATTAATCCATCCAATGCAATTGTGCAGTCCGTGCCCGTGTACCTGTCGGAGATGGCCCCTGCTCGTCTGCGCGGCATGCTCAACATCGGGTTCCAGCTGATGATCACGATCGGCATCCTGGCGGCGGAGCTGATCAACTACGGCACCAACAAGATCAAGGCCGGGTACGGGTGGCGCGTGAGCCTGGCCCTCGCCGCCGTCCCCGCCGGCATCATCACCCTGGGCTCCCTCTTCCTCCCCGACACCCCCAACTCCCTGCTGGAGCGCGGCCACGCCGACGAGGCCCGCCGCATGCTCCGCCGCGTCCGCGGCACGGAGGACATCGGCGAGGAGTACGCCGACCTGGTCGCCGCCAGCGAGGAGGCCCGGCAGGTGCAGCACCCGTGGCGCGACATCGTCAAGCGCCGCTACCGCGCGCAGCTCACCATGGCCATCATGATCCCCTTCTTCCAGCAGCTCACCGGCATCAACGTCATCATGTTCT
>OAMR01001122.1:120020-130058 GCA_900205405.1 Echinochloa crus-galli | reverse complement strand
GGCGGGGCAGAGCATCAACGTTTACTTCAGCTTCTATAGCCGAGCTCAATTCCAGACTAACCAGCTACATAATTATTTTTTTTACAAATATAGTAGTATATATATACCTTAATTAATTAGGTGATGATAGTTTTAATTTTTGTAGTATATACCAATACTATATATGTTCATCGAACTAGCCATAGCTAGCTGTAAGGTCGACATCACCAAGGTAGGTTCACGTGAAAACCTTAATTCCATTCAAAGCAGGCTGCTTCTCTCCCTTTTTCTTGTAAAGTAAAAAACGATGATTATTCAGACACAAAGGTTTCATGTGACACTATGGATTAGATCAAGCCCTGTAGCTTAGCCAGGGACTACGGCTCTTATAAATCTTTTTTTTTCAATTTGTAGTCAGTCATAGCCATTTGTAGACGCATCCGCATCCAGATAGTCTTCAGCTAGCCTTTTCAATTCGTCGCATATACTCCTCTTCAGCTGGGTCTCTGTGAATTATCTCCAATATATAAATCCTGTACGTGGTCGACCAATCGTCTATTTTGGTCCAAAAAAAGACTAATATAATTGTCTAATGGGGTCACCATGAAAGTAAATGCATGCATTTCTGACAAATCCACAGGACTGGAAATAAATATACTACTAGTAGCATATGTGCTTTTAAATTATTATTATTTTAAGTAATCGCAAGCAAGCAGCACTGTTGTGAGCTTGTCAGTCAGTTACTAGCAGAGATCGAGTCCACATAAGATGCATATGCCATGAAAATATCCTTTGATTCTTTTTCCCTTCCCCCTTGTGTGGCCACAAATCATCGATTTGAAGTATGTTACGGCGACCACACGCGAATGTTTTGTGGACGTCCATGTCCTAAATGGGATCGGAGGGAGAATATCGTATACCTATATATCAAACTGAAGGTTTTTTTTAGGGCTAGTCAAACTGAGTTTGGAAAAGGTAGTGATTACTATTAGAAAGGTGGGCGAAATTAAAGTTGCGAAGAATTATTCCACTCATGCCGCCGTTGCTTTCTTTGATCTTGATTCCTTCGAAGACTTGACTTGTGTCATTTTCGATCAGAAGAACACATATATTACGGAAGCAAGCGGGAAACTATTAGGCAGAGAAGATATTATATGTCATTATTAATTGCATCTACAAGCATGGAAAGAAATGGGTGTGAAGAAAACCTAACCAATGCAACTTAAGAATTAGTGAAATGATCCATCGTTTAGTACGTGACAGCCATGAATTGAATTTGTTTACATACATACTGTGCTTAATTAGTTGCGTTGCTTCAGTACGTGGAATAATAAGCTAGGAATCTTGTAGAATGCATGTGTCCTTTTTTCAGGTACTAAAACGTAATAAGAGTACACGACGTTGATCTGAGAAACTTAAACATGCATGCATCTTTCTAAAATCCTTTAACATGCTTGTTCAGTCTGTACTTACAAAGGTCGCAATCAATCGTGCATTTAGGTCTCCCTGGCATGTCCATTTCCTTTAATTAATCTTACTTACATCTTCTTGTCAAGCAGTAGCTAGCTACCTTGTTGCTGTTGTCATGTCCTTTTACTAGTACTCGCAGCCTGGTCAATCAACGGGCCTAATAAGCCTAAGTTAGTGACGTGACATGTGTGACTTAATGCAAGTCCAACATGTCGGCATATACGCATGCATCACCAATTCTTCATGGCTTGATACCAGTCGGGCCGCGCACTTGAGCTATGCTTGTGTTCTTGAGTGCTAAATTTATTAATTTATTTATACTACAATGATACATATACTGTGCCTTTTTCCAAGTAATAAATAAATAAAACTAATGATGAATGATCTCCCAATTAATCCATCCAATGCAATTGTGCAGTCCGTGCCCGTGTACCTGTCGGAGATGGCCCCTGCTCGTCTGCGCGGCATGCTCAACATCGGGTTCCAGCTGATGATCACGATCGGCATCCTGGCGGCGGAGCTGATCAACTACGGCACCAACAAGATCAAGGCCGGGTACGGGTGGCGCGTGAGCCTGGCCCTCGCCGCCGTCCCCGCCGGCATCATCACCCTGGGCTCCCTCTTCCTCCCCGACACCCCCAACTCCCTGCTGGAGCGCGGCCACGCCGACGAGGCCCGCCGCATGCTCCGCCGCGTCCGCGGCACGGAGGACATCGGCGAGGAGTACGCCGACCTGGTCGCCGCCAGCGAGGAGGCCCGGCAGGTGCAGCACCCGTGGCGCGACATCGTCAAGCGCCGCTACCGCGCGCAGCTCACCATGGCCATCATGATCCCCTTCTTCCAGCAGCTCACCGGCATCAACGTCATCATGTTCTACGCGCCCGTGCTGTTCGAGACGCTGGGGTTCAAGGGCGACGCCTCGCTCATGTCCTCCGTCATCACCGGGCTCGTCAACGTCTTCGCCACCGTCGTCTCCATCTTCACCGTCGACCGGGTCGGGCGGCGGGCGCTGTTCCTGCAGGGCGGGGCCCAGATGATCGTGTGCCAGGTGGTGGTGGGGACCCTCATCGCCGTCAAGTTCGGCACCAGCGGCATCGGCGACATCCCCAAGGGCTACGCCGCCGCGGTGGTGCTCTTCATCTGCGTCTACGTGGCGGGCTTCGCCTGGTCGTGGGGCCCGCTCGGGTGGCTGGTGCCGAGCGAGATCTTCCCGCTGGAGATCCGGCCGGCGGGGCAGAGCATCAACGTCTCCGTCAACATGCTCTTCACCTTCGTCATCGCGCAGGCCTTCCTCACCATGCTCTGCCACCTCAAGTTCGGCCTCTTCTACTTCTTCGCGGGGTGGGTCGCCATCATGACCGTCTTCATCGCGCTGTTCCTGCCGGAGACCAAGAACGTGCCCATCGAGGAGATGGTGCACGTGTGGAAGGCGCACTGGTTCTGGAAGAAGTTCATCGCCGACGAGGACATACACGTCGCCGGAAACCACGCCGGCGTCGTGCAGATGGCGCCCAAAAGCGCCGACGCCTAACCCTATCGATCGACCGACCTCCTCCCTGTCGATCCACCAGATTCTTCCTTCCTTCTTCCTCTCTTCTAGTATGATTTGTTTGTACATCACTACTTCTTGTGATCCATCCATGCTCTGCTCGCTTCTCCCCCTCCACCAAAGCAAGTAGCTGCTACGACTAGTGAGTGTATTTGTTGTTTGTGTAAGGAATTAATGGAATGTTTGTTACGCCCATTATTAATTCTTGCAACATGTAACATTGTCATCAATCATAGTCTCATTTCTGACAAAGCAAGAACAAAAATGCACCAATTGTCCATTCCCAATGAAATGGACAAACAGAACCATCACATCGCAATTATTCAAAATAAAATGCAGCTACATGATGATACAGTTCCATTTATCACCAATCGTACAAATAAGCAATGTCATGTTACAGAACATGACTTGAAATAAATGCTAGTCCTATTGTTTCGGGACTTTTTTGTAATAAGTGGGAAAAATGAACAGCAAAACTGATACATTGTACAATTTGCATTTTGCCATCAATAGCGCTCAACAATATCCAAAACATATGGAAAGCACTGCTAGCTCTGCTTATTGTTTCGAGCTTTATTCACAGGAAGGACAAAACGTGTATGTATCAGCAAAACTCGTGCACCATTTATTCCTTCACGCAACACTGGCAGGTTATGGATAAGTTGCGCTTATTGCGTGTTTCCCTGAGTCTGCTTCACCGGCGCATCTATGGAACTCACATGTTCAGTTGGTCTTGACCCCAGCAAAGTCATGGGCATGTTCCGGGCCCTTGAGTGCTTCAGCACTGAACTTGAGGCATATCCAGAGCGGCCATGCCGTGAGCTCTGTGGCTTGTGAGAAGATGAGGCACCCACCAACCTGGAAGATTTGCGGTCTGATCTACCACCGCGGTCAGAGCGGGAAGAGATTTTGCGGGTATGACGGTCTGAGACATCTTTCGAACCAGTCGCTCTAATAGGGTGCTTGTTGTACACAACAAGGTTTGGCAGGAGACCAAGCAGGTACTTCTTCAGGTGCTCATCGCCTACATTCTTCTGTGCAGGGTTGCCGTCAAGGTTAATGGCTTCTAAAGAATTGTAATTCGCAGCTAGCTGCCCAAGGCCCTTCGATGTAGAAATCTTGTTGTAGTGCAAGTCCAGAACCTTAAGCTTTAGAAGGCGGTGAAGACCATCTACCTCACTGATCTTGTTACCAGCTAGATATAACTCCTTCAACGAGGAACAGGAGGCCAAGCCTAACAAATGATCCAAAACACAAGTCAATGCAAGCAAAAATTATCTTCTCAGTTCAAGAATCATATATATAATTCAATTTATGGGGCACAGATGGTTTCACATCACTCAATATAATTAAGAATCTAAAGCATAAGTCAGAACATGAAATGGTGCGAAGGAGTTACAAATGACACAAGAACCTATCATGCGACTACAACAACCAAGGAGAAGGTAAGGAGAAAAGCGTAAGATGTTAAAACCATACCATGGCCAATTCTAGATATCCTATTATAGCTGATATCGAGCAGGCGCAGCCGTGTCAATTCTCTGAGGCCTTCAATTGTTGAGATGTTGTTCTTCGACAGGCTTAACATGTGAAGGCCCTTTGGAAGAGCTCCTGCAGTTACACGCACTGTGCAGAAAGACCCAAACATTAGGAAAGTGATGATGTAATCTGACTGAAACAAATGAGCAGTACCATCCCCAAGAGACAGATAAGGAAAGAAAAGAAGCATGCCACACTAAAATGTTAAACCAATAAGAAAGAAAAAGGGCTTACCAATTGAGTTCCCTGATAAGTTCAATAGGCGTAAGCCTGAGAATGCACTGAGTCTAGGAATCGCAACCAAACCAAGGTTTGCCAGTTGTGCCGATGATGAAGCAGGAGTTAATTTTGAAATGTAAGTGTAAGCTATCTCCATGCCAAGTGGACTTTTAGCATCAGGCCGCACAGCAGGAACACCAGCCATTGGCTCACTAGATTTGCCCGAAGCAGAAGTTGAACTTTCTCCTTGCTCATCCACAGCGATGTCATCCATATCGATTTGGTTGATCCAATCCTCAATTCTTTTAATGTTGTAGGTTCTTGGAGTAAGTTCATTTGGGTCCCCATCAATACCAGTTTTACTGTGATCAGCTTCTCCACTAATGTCCTTTGTATCAGAAATGTTCACTGACTCAGGCACTTCAACAACAAGTGATTGGTGGTGTGTGCTATCTCCGTTCCAAATCTTATCTTCTATCTCTTTATCCACGGCTTTACCCAGGTCACCATCACTTCTGGAGTGGTGAAAAACATCATGTGAATCAGCACAGAAAGGGGCAACTGGATCAACCGAGTGGTCACCACAAATGTATTTGCCATCCCAGTATTCATGACCTACTAGAATCCCATCCCTGATAAAATTTTCTTCTATGCTTCCAGTGGACCGTTGACCCCCTTCAGCAGTATCAGAGCAACCAACTGAGCCATTATCCTCGATGTTTAATGTCCGGTATGCATCTGGAGAAGAAGGTGTGCAATACATATCCAAATTTGATTTAGATCGGTGCATTTCACCACCACTCAGATAGTCAACCTTCTCGTCAATCAATGAACATAAGCATAGGCCCTCAAAAGATCTACAACGAGACCCTAGCATCTCAGAATCAACAGAACCTTCTCGATCACTGGTGGTATCATTCTGAAATATGGCAGATTGTGATCTTGGGAATTTGCTTTGGGCATAAGATATGTGATGATTGCTATTGGAGTCAACAGCATGATCACCTGAAGGTTCACAAAAGTCATGGCTGATCAGGTCAGATGAGGCATCAAAAGCATCCTCATTCTTCGCGCTGCACACCTTAGTAGATTCCCCAACAACTGCACTGCTCTTGAAACTAGAGTGGTGTGATTTGTGCTCATGGTCTGTAAAATCACACTCAGTACCTTCGCTACGATCATGGTCACGATCCTTTTGAAGCATGTTTCCAAGAGACTGGCTCTTCTTTAGGTGGCCCACCTCCTTGCCCTCATCAGAGCATGCATATATATTCAAATCTTCTGACCTGCAGCATTCTTGTTGAGATGATGGACTGGTGCCACAATGCCCACTCACAGCTGAACTGTTATTGTCATCTGTCATCTGGTTAGGGCTAGCTGACCCAGGCATGAACTTGACCGTTTGTTCCTGAGTTTCCTTCTTTGAAGAGGCTTGCATGGCTTCATCCGCTGGGGGAAAACCCTCCTAAAAGAACACGAGTTTATGAGGTATTGTAGGAGCTGAATTAGTTTTTTCATTCATAGGAATACAATGGGAAGCAGTAAAATGCAAGACGTATTTCTTCTGTACCTTGGATCTGGTTTGTGCAGTAGAGGATGAAAAGCAAAAGAACCTAACCATAAGAAATCAACTCTGATTGAGCTTTACACCAATTGCTTTGATCACCAAGACACCAAAAACACTATGAAATCAATCACATTTCTGAATGACAGGACCTTTACTAGAGAACTCAGACCAGCAAATTTGTTACATCTCAGCTGCCGTTGGGAATTAGCCGTAATCAACAAAAAGTCCTTCCAAGGCTCGGCGCAGTCTCCAGATGTAAGTTGGGCTTACTCCCAAAGGCAAGGATAAGGTGGTTGCAGAATTGTTGCAGACCCACACCCACTTAGAGGTGCGAGATGTGTATGGCCTCTTGATATCTGCCAGTCTGAAAGGAGGGTTTAGGAACTAGACAAATCCAGAGGGATGCATGTGGCCAAGAAAAAATCCTGCAAAAAAGACAAAGTATAAATGAGTGCGCATCGAGCAAGTGTTACTTGGGATGGAAAACCTTGATAAAGAAACCAAACATGGAATTTCTGAGAGGGTACACTTTTCATGAAGCTAAGTTTACCGTGCAAAATATTATAATGCAACAGTCCAATCCAAACAATGTGCAGCTTCTTTCATACTTAATTACAATGGGAAAGGTGCTGCTGGCGATTGGACTGTTGCTCAGAAAGTAAGCATTCAGTTACGAATGCATTAAACTAGTAGTAGAAAGTAAGCATTCCCTACTGATTGGATACAATTGATCAGCTAGCATTCAACTGAAACCAAATAAATATAAAATTTCTTCAGTTTCATGCACCAAAGAAGAAAGTAAGCATTCCCTACTGATTGGGTGGAAATTGACCGGTTAACATTCAACTGAAGCCAAATAAATACAAAAAGCTTGAGTTTCAGGCACCAAAAAGAGACAGAGAAAAATGGCATGAAAAGATTCAGATTACCGTGAACTTACTGTATCCCAAATCTATGGCCCTGTTTAGATGCAAAAAGCAACTCCCAAATTTACTATGCAAAAAGAAGATTCCCCATCACATCAAAATATCATAACATGCATGGAGTACTAAATGTAGATGAAATCAAAAACTAATTGCACAGTGTTGTTGTGCTCTGCGAGACTAACATTTTGAGCCTAATTAATCAATTTTTGGATAATTTTTCACAAATACAAACGAAATGCTACAGTGACGCAATGATTACGAAGTGACGTCATACTCCCAAATTCACTCTCCAAATTCAACATCTAAACACCACCTATGACAAAATTGCAACAAGAAGGACACTGCTAGTTATGTAATGCGTTGGGGCTATAGTATTCATGCAGATGGAAGGTAGGGATCCTTTTAGATGCGGAGATATCCCCATCCCAGGACCCCATCAGCAATGGCAGTTTTCCAAATGAAAAGGAGGCGTTCGGTACAGGGATCTATCTATGTATCTTAATTATTGATGAGAGCGTACGTCCCAGCACACTGGGAGTGGGGGAGTCCAGGCTCCACCACCACATAGGCTACACAGGAGCAGGAAGGAACCCGTGAGTCTGTGCGCTTTTTGCATGTTCCGTTGTGCGGCCAAACGGGACTGGGTGCATCGCCATCTGCCGCCCCACGGCTTGCGATATCCATCCAACCCGCCACCGCCACCACCACCAGCACACCGGTGGCACGTTGGTTCTTACCCGTAGTACTAGGGACAAGGACACCGCAATTATTGCGTGAATCGCAGCTCATACTAGTATGGTTTCTTACCTACTCGTCATCATCAAATAAAGGATTATTCATGCGGAGTACAGATCGCGGGATCGAAAGTAGAGATCAATGCAATCAAATCTCGTGGATAATAACGGTAATAAACCGCGGCAGGCAATCAAGCAAACGAATCCGATAGGAGGAAACCTCTGACGGTGGTGTGGATTCGGCGAGAAAGACAGGTGCGGTGAATTCGATCCAAACCCTGAGATGAGAGCAAAGCAATCTAGGTTAAGAAGAGGGGGAGGGAATCTTATCTTACCAAGCGACGACGAAAGCAATCCAAGCCCGGGTGGATAGATCTCCAGGCCCGTGGAGCCGGGGGGCTACGAAGTGGATGGATGGCGCTCCCTGTTGGCTGCGGTGGAATGGAAGGAGGAGGATGCCGCCGGCGCCGCCGCGATTGGGATTGGGATTGGGGGCGAGCGGAGAGGGGGCAGGGGCAGGGCACGGAGGAGGCGGGGACGGGGGAAACTCGGGGAGGAACAATGAGATGCACCCCAAGCTTGGCTATTCGTTGGCTACGACTGCTCGTACGTATTTTTTTTCCCTTTTCTTTTCAAGTTTTATTTTATTTTATATGTAATAATATTTCTTTCTGGCTTTGGTCTTTCTTGGCAACGCAGAAACAAAAGGGTACCCGATCTCCCTAGCGCCCGAACGTCCGACCGTCCACCCAAAAATCGGACGGTGACGTGGCGCAATCTGGTCAAGTGTTCTCCTCCAACGATACTGTAGCAATAAAAACTCCCACCGTAACATGGTATTATGTTGCATGGAACATGTAAATTTTTTTGCAACATTCAAAAATAGAGTATACAACATTATAGAATAATACTTACAACATGAAAAATCATCAGTTGCAACATCAGGAACACGTACAGAAACACACACCGTCGCATATCATCCAGTTGCTAGGGAGTTGAGTAAAAAAAGATCCCGCCGCAACATTAGAGCATGTTTCATGAAACATCCAGTTCAAATCAAACATCCAATCAAAATTCATACGAAACATCCAATCAAACTTCATGCAACATCGAGACAAAGCTATTGCAACATTAAAATTATACAACTGTAACATTGAAAAAATCATTGCAACCAATGTAACATTATAGCACGGTGAAACATTGAAACGCGGAGGTTGCAACATAAAAAATCAACAGATGAAACATCCAAAAATAATTATTACAATATGCACAGAACTATGCAACATGAAATAAAATCTGTTGAAACACTGCTTAACCCAACATCACCTGGAGCTCGCCGCCGGCCTCGTGCGCCACAACTCTGGAGCTCCTGCGGCCGCCGTCACCGCCCCCCGCTCGGCGAAACGCGCGCCGGCCTGCGCGGCACCACGGCCGCCACGAGCTTGGCCATGGAGAAGAGCCCCGGGACGCGTCAACGTTGGGCGGGACCGACGCGAGGCGCCGCAGCGGGGAGGCCGGCGAGGGAGCGGTGATTGCCTGGTGCAGTACAACCTCGGCGACGGCGGCACCTTATCGCCGGCGTACGACGATGACATCGTCCGGACTCCACCGCCGAGCCCGCACACCCAGCTCCTCGCTTCGCCACGACGGCCCGGTCTTCCCCCATCATGGCCGCGGCGGCGGCGCGCAGGGCGGCCGCGTTGGCGGTGCCGCGTGGGCGACCGCGGCGCGGGGTGGCCGCGTCGGCATCAGCGGCTGCGTGCAGGTCGGCCGCGCGTGGGGCGGCGTGGTGTCGGCAGCGCGCGAGCGGCATTGGGGAGGGAAGTGACGCCAGTGACAGGAAGATGAGAAGAGGTCCAAAAGGATAAGGTTGCCTGGTCACCGAGCAAGGGGCAGGTGAGGGGCCATTAAAATAAGGCAGTAGATTACCTGGTTGTTCTTGTACCACGTCCTCAGCGTCCGATGATTGGGATGGCTCCGGACGTCTTAGACGGAGCATTACCGAAGGGTACCTGGACCATATAAAATCTCCCGATTTTATTTCGAACCACTCGC
>OAMR01001122.1:89046-114412 GCA_900205405.1 Echinochloa crus-galli | reverse complement strand
AACATGTAAATTTTTTTGCAACATTCAAAAATAGAGTATACAACATTATAGAATAATACTTACAACATGAAAAATCATCAGTTGCAACATCAGGAACACGTACAGAAACACACACCGTCGCATATCATCCAGTTGCTAGGGAGTTGAGTAAAAAAAGATCCCGCCGCAACATTAGAGCATGTTTCATGAAACATCCAGTTCAAATCAAACATCCAATCAAAATTCATACGAAACATCCAATCAAACTTCATGCAACATCGAGACAAAGCTATTGCAACATTAAAATTATACAACTGTAACATTGAAAAAATCATTGCAACCAATGTAACATTATAGCACGGTGAAACATTGAAACGCGGAGGTTGCAACATAAAAAATCAACAGATGAAACATCCAAAAATAATTATTACAATATGCACAGAACTATGCAACATGAAATAAAATCTGTTGAAACACTGCTTAACCCAACATCACCTGGAGCTCGCCGCCGGCCTCGTGCGCCACAACTCTGGAGCTCCTGCGGCCGCCGTCACCGCCCCCCGCTCGGCGAAACGCGCGCCGGCCTGCGCGGCACCACGGCCGCCACGAGCTTGGCCATGGAGAAGAGCCCCGGGACGCGTCAACGTTGGGCGGGACCGACGCGAGGCGCCGCAGCGGGGAGGCCGGCGAGGGAGCGGTGATTGCCTGGTGCAGTACAACCTCGGCGACGGCGGCACCTTATCGCCGGCGTACGACGATGACATCGTCCGGACTCCACCGCCGAGCCCGCACACCCAGCTCCTCGCTTCGCCACGACGGCCCGGTCTTCCCCCATCATGGCCGCGGCGGCGGCGCGCAGGGCGGCCGCGTTGGCGGTGCCGCGTGGGGCGACCGCGGCGCGGGGTGGCCGCGTCGGCATCAGCGGCTGCGTGCAGGTCGGCCGCGCGTGGGGCGGCGTGGTGTCGGCAGCGCGCGAGCGGCATTGGGGAGGGAAGTGACGCCAGTGACAGGAAGATGAGAAGAGGTCCAAAAGGATAAGGTTGCCTGGTCACCGAGCAAGGGGCAGGTGAGGGGCCATTAAAATAAGGCAGTAGATTACCTGGTTGTTCTTGTACCACGTCCTCAGCGTCCGATGATTGGGATGGCTCCGGACGTCTTAGACGGAGCATTACCGAAGGGTACCTGGACCATATAAAATCTCCCGATTTTATTTCGAACCACTCGCATTCTAGATTGGGCGCCCGTGTTGATGGTTTTGCAATCATAAATTTATTTTTTAATTAAAAATGAAGATACGTGATGTGCTTGTTTTCAGCATCTTGCTAAATATTTCATTGTCTCTTCTTGTCAAGTTATGATTGTGTGGTGTGGTGTTTCTCTAAAATGTTTCTGAATCTGATTTTGAACGGCCTTGCCCTCTCTCTTTTTTTTTAAGATCTGAGTTGTATTTCCGGTCACATTCATCCTCTAGGTGCTGCTCCTAACTTATCTACCATGGTGCCTCTCTCACACATAAAAAATTCTCATGGGACACTCATAGCATAAAAATCAGGATTAGACCTCACGTGCATGCATCCTGTTTCATGTAATTAAACACATTTTGGGCTTCCTTCATAGGCCCCTAGGTTTTTCCACGTTGCACCTATATGTTCATAACTTCGCATTATAGCATAACAGATATATTTTTTAGCAGACATAACAATGATAATTACTTCTTATCTCTAAATATCTGTCGTTTTCGCTTCCAAAAACATCTTTGACAAAATATATATTAATATTTATAGTACATAATAAATATCATTAGATAGATATTTGAATCTAGTTTTTTAATAAATTTAGTTGGAGATAAAAAATATTGCACGTGTTTTCTACAAATCGAATGAAAGTTGCGGCACGGAAACCAACAGCGACATTTATTTAGGGACCTCATGGGCTCGCATGTTGTGCGTATTCAATCATATAGCTAAACACACTTGGGCTGACGGCCCATTACCGAAACACACTTGGGCTGACGGCCCGTTACCGAAATGGGCTTGTTTTGTTTATAGAGGGTTGAGTGGTTGAACAGTATACGCTTGAATATGGGACATTTAAATCAAACCTTTCTAGGAGCTTCGAACGGAAATTCAGCAACTTTGAATTGAGGAAATGTAGCATAGGCATAGCTGATAGCTCAAGTGGATAATGCAAGTGGTGAGCTGTGAGACCCCGGTGGTGAAGAATGAGATAGCTGCTGCCTGCTAGAGCGGACGGACCTACTCGTATGGGAAAATGTCACGTGTGTACCCTCGCGGAGTAGGTTATAGTTTCGGCACCCAGCCGCAAATGAATCGATAGCAGCTTCAAACTACTTTCCATTTTTTTAAACGAAATCAAACTACTTTCCATGAGTTAATTGTCGCATCCACTAAAAATATACTATCCTTCTTTTTTGTTTGAAAAGTTAAAAATATATCCTTCCTATAGGTATATGCCCGTGCGTTGCTACGGGTAAAACAATTTGCTGTTAGAAACCAAAATATTTATGGGTGTACATTATACATAATTTTGCAATTAATGAGGTACATAATATTTGCTTGATGAGTCATGTAGAAATGATTTAAGTACATTCACATATCTGTTTTCAAAAAAATATGACGTGGCTTTCATAATATTTGCCAGTTAAAACACAAGTAAGATCAATTCACAAATATATAGGTACAACTATGTTTGTCTTTGGAATATACTCGTTCATGGCTCATGAGAGAAAAAAAATGCATGAAGGCTAACCACAGAGGCAACAAAGTGAAAGTGTACACAAGTTCATTCAATCAGTTGCCATGGTCATCAGCGACGGTCCATTTTATTTAATAGCTTATCACAATCTTAACCAACCGATATTGAGAATCAGAAAAAAAGGGATGTTTGAAGTAATCCAAGTGTTGATAGGCCTGAAACCGAAATACACAAAACATTGAAATTTAATAGCATTGTTACTTGAGTCACATTATCCAGAAAACTTACTGCAAAGGTAGGCCATCTCCTGTACCTACAGTAAGAATTGGACTGACTAATCAATACCAGAAATCACCGTATAGAGCCAAAAAGTATATTTGATGATCGTGAAATAACATATAGTATAGGAAATATGCCCTTCGTTGGTATGGGATTTTTTTAAAAAAAAACTCTTCCTCATTTGAATTGACATAATACAACACAAATACTATGATTGAACAGCGAGCTGTAATAATTGATAGTGACAAGGAAATTTATAATTGTCACACCTTCAAAAGCCCAAAAAAGACACATCAATAGCTAATTTATGTTCAGGCTTGTAGTATGGATCACTTTGTAATTTAAAGATGCCCACTGGTAACAAACGTCAAACTCTTGGATATTGCTACAACTATGGTGCATTCCATCGAGCATAAATAAATTGATTTGTGGTAGAAATATTGCATTACTGTGGAAACTAACTTTAATAAGTTTCTGATCATTAGACAACGAAAATATAAATCGGTGGCTACTCATAAGAATTTTTAAATCATATTTGGAATAAAGGGAGTATGTGATAGTATAGCAATTGTTAGATACATCTCATGATAATTCATTCTAGATTATTTACCTTTATATTTCTGAATATCTGTGAGGGCACATGTGAATCAACAGTCTATGAATCTCTATCTCTATATGCCATGGGTTGACAATATGATAAAACTAAAAGGTACAAAAGTGAAATCTAAAATAAGGTCAACACATGATATATCCTACACTAAGATAATTTTTATGAAACAATGTCAACACATGAGGCATAATTATTTCAATGGCATGATTATCATAAAGAGAACCCAAAGCTTTCGAAACATAGAACCTGATAAAGACACAACAACCGTTTGCCTCTTGCAAATTTGATGGATGAACAGTTTTTCCCCAGATTGCACATATATGGATGATTTGCAACTGGAGTTATCAATTTTCTATGGCTTCGCACCTTCGGTGTAGCCAATGGTGGCTCCATTTTAATACCGGGCAAGACACCGACCAGTACTAAAATGTGTGGGTGATGTTTTGAACCAGCACTAGAGCCACTTTATACCGGGTATCTAGTGTCTTATATTAATTTACGCGGACGAATATGAGACTTCTACTAGTGAGAGCAAACAACTTGGCTCAAAGTACATGCAAATCAACAAGATTAGCGTGTTTAGTGGCGGCATCATTCTCTCGATTCTATAGCGGCTGGAATACACCGGAGAAGGTTCGTAGCTGCAAATCCGATCTGAATTCATGTTCCAAAATGCCGACCGCGCGAAGCAATGCGTATAATGTGCGAGTAGAGATCAGGATCACCTAGCGAGATTTGTGAAGTGGTGGACCTCACAAGAAGCATCAAGCTGAGATGTGAATGCACTCGCAGCAATCTGCAGGAAGCCATGCCGGCCTTGCCAACATCGATCAACGAACAAAGGAGGACCGAAATAAATAAACAAGAGTAATGCGTCTATACGGTACGGTGGCTTCGTCGACCGGTCGACGGGTCTCTTCCCTGCAGGTTTAGCCCGTATAGACCCATCCCATAACTACGGTCGATGTAAGTTAGGCCTCCCTTGTTCATACCCATAACCTGATGTGCATTCCCGGTTCCTCTCATACCCAAGTGTCTAGGTAAGTTAGGCCTCCCTTGTTCATTGTTTGGCAAACTGATCGTTGGGTTGGAAGAAGGCTGGACCGGAGTACTCCTTTATTTATAGCTGGGTATGGCGTCATCCTCTATATATACTTCGTGCAGGCATCACTATGTTCCACCGCATATATAGATTTATGTTTGCAAAAGAATCAATGGAGAAGGTGCAACGCTTTTAGCATCACTAGGTATATGCCCGTAAACAATTTGCTGTTACCAAGCTTATGGCAAGCATTCCTGTAACATTGAGATCACAAATGGAAGCTTGTTAAACTGAACAGGTTTTGTTAAATCAATAAGCACACCCAGATAGTAAAGCTCAGTACCATTTCAGAAGTACTACAAGTATCATATGCATATCGCAAAAAAAATCAGAACTAAGTGGCTAATACAATTTTAGACAAGGGTGCATCATGAACTAACTGCACACATTAACTAAGCACTCAATACCAGAACTATTGCCTATTAAACTTCCCTGGTAAAATTTTCCACAATTAAAACAACATCCTAAAAGACATAAAAATTACAGATAGACTGCTTTCAAAGGGGACACATGTTAAATTGGAATGACTAAACTTATTTCTGGTCGTACTGTATGTAGCTGAAATAGAAAGTCTATATTCCAAAGTGACGTGATATCTGACCAACAAGTAGAGATAAGCCACTCTGCGTTGATTTGATGCTTTGATAGAGTCCCTTCCAGCCATGCCCCGAGACCCAGTGTACATCCTTTGTGCATCCTAATTTCTGTGAGGACAACTGACCCATATAGATATATTCATATATCTGTACATAGTCCACACGAACATGCTCACATTAAGATAATAGGAATTGGGAAATAGCGAAAGCTTTATCAATTACTCTCCTCAGCTGCAGCATGGTTGATCAGCATCATGTATCATATCCCTCCTGCACAATTCATCAAGCATTTGCATCGCACACCACAACGGTTCCTGCTCTCGCCGAGGAGACAGCCCTCGGCGGACTGGAGGAAATCACCCCGAGATGTGGGCAGGCAGATGGGATCGACCAGACGCCACCCCTGGATCCATCCTCCTAACAAATCTAATGTCTCCCTCCATGACGGCGCTCTGTCTCGTGGTGGGGAAGGAGAGCGACTATGGGTTGGGCAACAGAGGGGCAGGGATGGCGGCGTGAGTGCGGAGGGTGGAGATGGGTTGCCCTTCAGGCGTGGCTGCTGCTCGGGGTTCAACAAGGGAGGAGGGGCGTGGAGCGGTGGATGGGTACCAGAGGGGGTGGCGTGGGTAGGAACCGGTACTAAGTTGGGACGAGTCGGTTATTATGGGTACCAGAGGGGGTGGCGTGGGTGGGAACCGGCGGAGTAGGGGCGGCACAGAGGAGACGGAGACGGAGGGGCGGCGCGGAGGGAGCAGGGAGGCGCACGCGGAGGGAGGGCCGTCTGCGGCCACAGGGACGGCGAATGAGAGGGGGAGGGCTTCGGGCGGAGGCCGGCGGAGAGGATGTTGCGTGTGCGAGCCGATGGAGGGGGCGGCGTCGGCGGATCTCGGCGGCGCGGCTGCGTGTCGGCGTGGGGGCGTGGCGGAAGAGGTGGAACAAGGAGGGAGAGGAGCCGACGGCAGCCTGGTGGGTTTCACCGAGGGGTGGGGGCCGATTCGATCGCAGCTGTTAATCTTATTTTCTACGGTGCAGACGTCCCACGCGGAGGGCAGACGAAAGGTAGACCCACGGGTCGCACCACGCGGTTGCTGAGTACAGGATTATTAGGAGTAAAGATACAGATAGCAGCAGACGGCCGGGATAGCTAACTTGGAATGGGACAGCGATCACTTTCCATAGAGGAGTAGCATGATTGATGGCGTCATCACCCGCGCCATGATGGCGTCTGCCGTCTTAATTACTTTACCGGCATTTCTCTGATTAGTCTATAATAGTAGGAGTTTTTTAATACTAAATACCAAATCAAAGCCGGCGACAGACCGACAGGCGACAGTTAACCAATGTGATGAGAGAGCTGCGACCTTTGATCCTAGCATCGTGCGTGGTCAAGTCAAACCACAAAGCCGCCATCCCTCCAACTCTTGCTTGTTGCTACCTGCCCTCTTGTTGTTGGTGTTCTTCTCCCCTCTTCTATAAATGGTTGCTTCTGTCCCAACGCAAGCAAGCACAGAGGAGAACAGAGCATCTCAACAAGTCAGCAGAGGAGAACCTCGATCACCTTGTTTCTGCAAAGCAAAGCAAACAAGCAAGCAATGGCGGCCACCAAGATCTACATCGTGTAAGCAAGCATTCTGATTTGGTGATGACTTGATGATCGAACTGATGGTTTGCTGATCGGTCGGTCGGTGATGACAAAATGAATGAATAATCGATCAGGTACTACTCGACGTGGGGCCACGTGGCGACGCTGGCGGAGGAGATGAAGAAGGGCGCGGCGTCGGTGGAGGGCGTGGAGGCGACGGTGTGGCGTGTGCCGGAGACGCTGCCGGAGGAGGTGCTGGGGAAGATGCACGCGGCGCCCCAGCGCGAGGACCACCCGGTGATCACGGCGAGGCAGCTGGCCGACGCCGACGGCCTCCTCCTGGGCTTCCCCACCCGCTTCGGCATGATGGCGGCGCAGATGAAGGCGTTCCTCGACTCCACCGGCGGCCTCTGGCAGGAGCAGGCGCTGGCGGGGAAGCCCGCCGGCGTCTTCTTCGCCACGGGCACCCAGGGCGGCGGGCAGGAGACCACCGCGCTCACCGCCGTCACGCAGCTCGCCCACCACGGCATGCTCTTCGTGCCCCTCGGCTACAGCTTCGGCGCCGGCATGTTCGGCGTCGACGAGGTCAGGGGAGGCAGCCCGTACGGGGCCGGGACCTTCGCCGGCGCCGACGGGAGCAGGACGCCCAGCGACACCGAGCTCGCCATGGCCAAGCACCAGGGCACCTACTTCGCCGCGATCGCAAAGAAGCTCAAGGGCAAGGCCTGATCCTGATTGATGAGCACAGCAGTCTCGGACTCTCGCTCGTCACCAATACCGTACCTTGTAATAAAATACAGTCTATATACCTGCCATTCATCTACTCCTCCGTAATGCATCTTGCAACACTGTCTGTCTCTGATAGAAAGAGTTAATTAATTAAGCCAAGTGGATATTTTTTTACTTTATTTCAACGATTATTGATGATTAGTTAGTTAAAATGCACTACTATTGGTTGTTGAATTTGTGGTTTGATTTGCAAGAGAATAAATAAACTATAGTACATACTGATGATATATAGTACATGCTGATGTACGTTCTGCTGCCTAAACTTAACTGATCTCAAATTTTTGCTGATGACAGAGGAGAGAGAGAGAGAGATATTGATTCTTCCAGACACTGGTCGATGGTCGCTTGATAATCAGAATTTGATTTCATTTTATAGTTATAGAGCACCGAGTTGATCTCGTCCTTGCTGAAGATGTAAGCCAAAGACTCGTGCGTTACCACACTGTGAGCGCTTGTATTGTATGCAGGCCTTGTTCTTTCCACGGCTCCCCCACAGGCGGCGGCGGCTCTCTCTGGCGAAGTACACGGGGCGCCGTGACGCAGATGGTGCGGCAACGTATGCACGTCGTCAGGATGACGTACCCCTGTTCATCTCTCCATCCTCCATTCGTATGGATGGGTTTCGTGCTGTTCCCTTTCCCGGCCGGCCGGCGGCTTAGCGAGTCAACGACGCCACGAAATATTAGTTGACATAACTTTTCTTAATTAGTATTATTAATTAATATCACATGCATGGACTTGCTTGAGCTTTTATTTTAAAAAAAATCGTGGATCGAATGTACGTAATTGTTACGCACAGGCTGCATCCTAGGCAGTGGCCGCTCTCGTCTATATATCTCCGCAAACTGAAAAAGATGTACTCCCTCCGACGTCGTGAAGGAAGTCCTTTTAGACATAGCAAAGTACCTTTTTATACCTGCTATGTACTTTGAAATTAAAAAAAGAAAAAGAAATATCCACGGTATGTGGTTATACTTGCTACACTTGTTATCATCACATACATGTTGCCATGTCACAAAAAGTCATAGACAACAAATTATACCTTTTACTGTTCATATAGCTGAAAGAAAAACAAATAACTGATATCAGTCAAATTGCATGATCTGAACAAGACCAATATAAACTAGTATGGCATATATGTCGAGGTTGCATGGTTTTAGACAAATAATTTTTACGTTGGTGTTTCGGGCCCTTTGATATATATGAGAGTTGTTTTATAATGATTGGAGAGATCCTAAGTAGCTCGTTTAAATTAATGGTTAGTTCCAAGTACCTGATCCCATACCTCTAGATCTCAGGTACTCCTCCTTTTATTTCCACCGTCCAAATTTTTCGAAAGGATCTAATTAATCTCAATCATTTTAAAATTCCTCTCTCTATATAAATGATGATAGATATAGGGACATGGTATTTATTTTAACATGTTATACTACGTACTTCTTTAATAATGTACTAGGAAACAGGAAACCAAGGCATATTCTCCTGCATTCCTGGTATGTTCCAGTTCCTCTGACAGCGACGGGTTCATCCCAAAAACTGATCCGGCCCGTTGCTTTTGGAATGGGCGGTGAGGATGGATCAAGCCACCCAGCCGAGCAGGAGGATGGATGGATATTCGCATCGATTCGGATGCGCAGGCGCGGAGCGGAGCCACCTCTCTTCCCTCCTTCCTTCCTCCCCTCCCTCCTCCGGCCGGCCACTCTCTTCCCCCGGTCGTCCTCCTCCACCATCCTTCCCTCCCCTGCCCTGCTTCGAGGCCTCGCCCCGCCAGCATTGGATTCGCATCGACTCGAGATCCGTCCGCCGACTCATTCTGAATCATTCGCTCGGTAACGCACGCACCCTAACTCCCATTGCTGCCTCCATTTCCCTTTTTCCTTTTCATTACAGCGGCGAGTAACCGAATCAGAATCCTCCCGTTTGCCCATCCACTTAGCAGGGAGATGATTTTTCTGCTGCATTTTATTTATACTGCGGACTATTACCTTTTTTTATTTCTAATAAATCCATCCACTCATGGGCATGGGTGATGGGCCAGCTTGTGATTCAGTTCGATTAGTCTATTCTTCCTCCTCTCCAGTCTCCACAGGCAATCCATCCATCGCACTTGATTCACTCACGCCACAAGAGACTGGGGACCCCATGGGGCAGTTTAAGTTTTTCTTTTCCTTTTTTTAAATGAACAAAAACAACTAAAAGAAAATAGATTTTAATGGCTCTGCTCAACTCAACTCAACTGGACCTAATTTTTTGTTAACCCAGAAAAAAAAACAGAAGCAAAATTACAACTCACATACGCCGCAAAAAAAAACATCTCATATAATAGTGCATTTTTTGACATTAACACAAGGAAAGGTCAATTTGTTTGTTTGTTCCTACCTACTATACTTTCTCGTTTTTAAAGTACGCCTCAAATGCTTCTATTATACAAGTATAAAAAGGTACTATAATACTGCCCCCTTTGCACTAGTTAGTTAGTTCTTGAGTAAAGGCATGATGCCTTGCTTCAGCACAGTTGACTCTGCCCACGTGGTATCATACATTGTGTACTGTTCTAGATCCTTGCCCAACATTGTATTAGGGTGCCAGCCACCTGTTGTAGATTTTAAAGATCATGCTTTCTTTCACAGCCAAACTAAAAAATGTGCAATAAGCATCACTGTCCGGGTACTGTACCTTGGGACGCTTCAAAATTAGTTCAGTTTGCAATAATTGTAGGCATTTATGAGCAATCATGTGATGTGCTCTGCTACTTTCAATTTCAGGCATGCATTACATCAGTTCAGGCTGAAGTTTGAAGGAGAAGTTCAGCGGCAGGCCGATTTCCCAAAACAGATTTACTGCTTGTACAAATATATTCCGATGGGTTCAGACAAGCAGATTGGTAGTCCACGCAGCCCCATCTTGGGAAACCTCAAGATGGGTAGAGTTAGGACTATACTGACACATACATATCCATATCCTCATGAACACTCCAGGCATATTATGACTGCCGTCATTATTGCCTGTCTCTTCTTTATATCGTCTGACAATATGCACACACTCATACATAAACTGGACAAAAATATCAAGTGGTGGTCCATGTATGTTTGCCTCATTGGCTTCTTCTATTTCTTTTCATCCCCTTTTCTTGGAAGGACCATTCAGCCAAGTTACTCGAATTTTAACCGCTGGTATGTTTTCGATTTCAGACTTATTCAAGACTCAATATTAAATTATTTGGCCTGTCTTCATTGGCCACAAGAGCTCTATGCTAGTTGTTAAGTACACTACACAACTCATATAGTCATTTTTCACTGTCGCAGGTATGTCGCTTGGATTTGCTTCGCATCCCTGTACCATCTTCCTAGCTTCCAATCAATGGGGGTTGATATGCGCATGAACCTTTCACTTTTTTTGACGATATATTTCTCCTCGGTCCTTTTTATTATTGCCTTCCATATCATATTTATCGGTCTCTGGTACATTGGGCTGGTTGCTCGCATGGCAGGAACAAGACCAGGAATATGGACAATAGCCCAGAACTGTACTGTAAGTTTTCTGAAATGTCTATTTTAATTTTTTTCCTCCATATTGCTCCAATGAAGGTTGAACTTTCGCATTTCTTTCAGGTAATCAGTATTGCTTGTTGTGTCTTCTACAGTCATTGTGGGAACATTGCAGTGCACAAGAGCAAATCTTTTGGTAGTAGTTCTGATCCGAATCTGCTTGCTTTTCTTGAAAATGAAAATGGAAGTACCTGGATATCAAATTTTCTCCGTATGAACCAGTTGAAAGATCAGATATGTTCATCTTGGTTTGCTCCGGTTGGATCTGCGAGTGACTATCCTCTGCTTGCAAAGTGGGTTATCTATGGGGAGGTACCACTTGCTTCTCCTTTATTCATCTATTGTTTTTTCTCATACATTTTTATGGCAACATCCATGCTGCATTTCTTTGATCATGTTTTTCTCCAGTTAGTTTGTAGTGGATCCTGTGCTGGCCCATCAGACGAAATATCTCCTTTGTACTCACTGTGGGCTACATTCGTTGGCCTCTATATTGCTAACTTTGTTGTGGAGAGATCAACCGGGTACGCCTTTAGTGTTTTACACTATCCATTTTATTATTGCTGAATTAGATGTTGTTACATGGAGGCTACTAATGTTTCTTTCGGATACCTTAAATTCTCTCATCTGAATGTCCAGTATTTGTGTATTTCTTAATTATATTTTGCAAATATTTCAGATGGGCACTTACCCACCCATCAACAGATTTGGAGGATGAGAAGCTGAAGAGAGATATGAAACCAGATTTCCTGGACATGGTACCATGGTATTCAGGGTAGGGCCTTCTACTTCTACATACTAACTACGCCAAGTTAGATTCCAGATGAGGCCAAAAGAAAACATCAGACATCCTCAATTTTGATTTGTACAGGACATCAGCTGATTTATTCAAGACAGCATTTGACCTTATGGTCTCTGTGACTCTTTTTGTTGGGCGATTTGACATGCGCATGATGCAGGTAAGGGGTGCTTGTTCTGGATATTATTTGTTCTGTAAATTTCACCTCCACATGCTGTATCCACTTATTAAATGTTGGTACTCTCTTTACTACAATCTCTCTGCATCTTTGCACATGTTTGTGTTCAATTTTTTTCTCAAACCATTTTGTACATCCTTTTTTTTTGAGAAACCAAAAATACCTTGTACATCCTTCTGCAGGCTGCAATGAAAGGACCAACAGATGACACTCGGAATGATGACCTGTTATATGACTACTTCAATGAAAGGGAAGACCTTTGGTTTGATTTTGTTGCGGACACCGGTGATGGAGGAAATTCGTCCTATACAGTTGCCCGACTGTTAGCCCAACCATCTATTAGGACTGTAATTGGTGGCTCTATGCATACTCTTCCACGTGGGAACTTACTTCTTATCGGTGGAGATCTTGCGTAAGATTGTACCATATCTAATCAGACCTGGTTCTTCTCTGCAGTCAATCTACAAGTGCATATTTACAAAGCATCTCTGTGTCGACTTTTGTTTGGCAAGTAGGACCGTACAATTCACTGCATTTTGATATCTTGAAAATTAAATTACTTAGTTCTAACTAGGTGCTGGAAGATCTATTTAGGTTGTAAACCACTTAGTAAGCAAGTGCTATTCTATTGATTTCTGTGCACCATAATATTTTGCATCTTACTCTCCTTAATTGATATAGGCAGAGCTACTGCATTATGCTGTGAAACCAAAGGTTACATTGGCTGCATCCATATGATTCAAGCGCAGTCACTCGTAGATATGATGACATGCTTTGTTCTTAGAAGAGAAAGACCTGACATTAATTTTGAATATGTGATTCTTTGTGCCTGGTATCAGTTGGAATTCTCCATACACTCCATACAGCTGAACCTGTTTCTAGTTTATAATTCCTAATTCTTTTATGGCCTGTAGCTATCAGTCATTTCAATCTGCTATCGCTTCTGCCCTGAGATCCATATCTTTATTGCCGATGGCGATATATAGTGGCACAATCTATAAACTAGACTGGATTTGGTCCATTATAGTAGTGTATTATAGATCTTTCATCTTGGAATTCGCAGGTACCCAAACCCTTCATCGTTTACATATGAGAGGCGCTTCTTTAAGCCCTTTGAGTATGCTCTACAACCTCCACCTTGGTATAGGGCCGAACATATATCTCTGGATAAGCCTGAGCTTCCTCCCGGTGTATCAAAGATGTCTGAATATGATGGGCCACAGTGTTTCATAATTCCTGGAAACCATGGTCTGTTAACATTCTTGATTAATCTAATATAGTTCAATTGACTTTATTTCTTTTGTACTTGACTAATTATGTAAGGAAAGTACTGCATGTTTGTGTTGGGATCTTAATTTCTGTCCTTTTTATAACAGACTGGTTTGATGGGCTGCACACTTTCATGAGATATATATGTCACAAAAGCTGGTTGGGTGGATGGTTTCTGCCTCAGAAGAAGAGTTATTTTGCATTGCAGCTTCCAAAGGGTTGGTGGATATTTGGTCTTGATCTATCTCTTCATGGTGACGTTGATGTGTACCAATTCAAGTTTTTCGCAGATCTTTGTCGTAACAAGGTGCATTATTCTTCACTTGTTTGCCTTTTTTCTTTTTAAATGGTAATAGGAATTTGATTCATTTCTCCTTATTTTTAGTTTCACATGGTACAGCATGCACTGATTAATTAATTGATTTAAAGTCTTCAGCCATGTATGTTGGCTAATATTAGGATGTATAGTAAAACAAGACAAAGATTCTTTGTAGTCTTAGGCTCTTAGCCGCTTTTGCTTTCTAGTTGGAAATATACCTATGTATGTTTCCAGAATATCTCTAGGAAGTTGCGGCTAATATTTTCATTTCCAGATTTAATTGATCTGCTACAATACTAAAGTTATGCAGGTTGGAGAGAATGACTCTGTGATTGCGGTGACACATGAGCCAAACTGGCTTCTTGATTGGTATTGGAAGGAGACTACAGGCAAAAATGTCTCACATTTAATTCAGGAATACCTGCATGGGAAATGTAAACTTCGCATGGCAGGGGATTTGCACCATTTTATGAGGCATTCTGCCACTCAATCGGAAAAACCTAATTTTGTGCAAAACTTGCTTGTCAATGGATGTGGTGGTGCCTTTTTGCACCCAACACATGTTTTTAGAGACTTTGAGAGGTTCTCTGGAACCACCTATGAATGCAAGGCAGCTTATCCATCTTATGATGAGTCCAGTGGGGTACGTTGTTCCCTATGTTAAAGTAATTACTACATTTTTAGCTTATTGATCAGCTTAAGAAGTTTGTGTGGAGATGAGCAAGATCTAATTTACTAAATTTACAGATTGCACTTGGTAATATACTGAAGTTTCGCAAGAAGAATTGGCAGTTTGACACTATTGGTGGTTTTATTTACTTCATATTGGTGTTTTCAATGTTCCCACAGGTCAGCTACAGATTCCCAAATTTGCCATTTTCTTTCTTTTTTTTGGGATCCACCATTTTCTTTAAACTATTACCTTTATATCACTTCTTAATTAGTAACTGTGGTGTTTGTTTGTAATAGTGAAATTGAACATCAAATTCCTTCCTCCTTCCTCTTTTTTCCTCCTTTTTTTTGAATTGAAACCTGGAAGCACTGGACATATCTCTATTTTTCACTATGCAATTGTTCTCAATTTTGTTTTAAAGAACTGAGCTTCACCTTTTTTACTAGTGTCTCTATTAAATTATTTTAATCATCTCTTGAAGACTGTAGAACTCTCCCATGGGGAATGTGTAACTTACATTTTGAAAAAAAAATCATGTATCAAGATGAACGACCAAAGTCATCTGAGGGCTGAGTTCAACTCATCCTCGACGGGTTTAAAAACTGAGAATTACTCATATTCAGCTGGATTTTACCAGTCCTCGGCTAGCTAACCAGTAGGCAGTAGCAGATTATATCCCTAGGCAAAAGTTCTGCTTGTCAACTGTTCATGTAATCATGTTATCCTTTTCCTTATGATGTAACTAATGCTGTAAATCTTGAAGCGTGTTCATTAAATCAAAGTTAGCCAGTTGTATATTTGTTCATAACCAGCCTCAGAGGAGCACTTTACAGTTTACATCACATAAATCATCCTGATACCTTTTGTGGTCTCTTGGTTGGCTACTGGTTTTAGTTTCTTGTTATTGCTGCCCTCTTCCATTTTTTTAATGCGCACTCAGTCACCTATTATTGCTTGGAAGGTCAGTCAATTTGTACTGATATTCTTAATTTTATTTCTACTTGTCCAGTGCAATCTTGTTCACATCTTCAATGAAGAAACTTGGTCCGGGCGTCTGAAAAGCTTCTCAAGTACAATATGGAGTGCTTTGCTCTATATTTTTGAACACTCTTATGTCTCTTCAGTAGGAAGTCTAACTTTATTGTTGGCATCGTATTCATTTGTTCCATCGAAACTCTCACGGAAGAAAAGAGCTATTATAGGTGGCCTCCATGTTTTGGCCCATTTAACTGCAGCTCTACTTTTAATGCTGCTGCTGGAGTTGGGCATTGAAATTTGTATTCGGAATCATTTATTAGCAACTTCAGGTATGCCATGCCACACTGTGTTTTCTTATCATAGGTGATAGGTCAAGATCCATTCGAGGGCGAAAGCTACAAATACAACTTTCTTTTTGTAGGTTATCACACTCTATATGAATGGTACCGGTCCATGGAAAGTGAGCATTTTCCAGATCCTACTGGTCTTCGTGCTCGTTTGGAACAATGGACACTGGGACTGTACCCAGCATGTATAAAATACCTTATGTCGGCCTTTGATGTCCCTGAGGTAATAATACTCTCTGAAATGTGGGAGTACCTGTCTTAACATATTTTTTAGGAATGGATTTAGTTTTAAAAGTGATGCACTTTAAAGAATTTAAGTATGTAGTATGTGGCAGGAAATTATAACCCCTCACAAGATCAATTTTTTGTGGTTTAAGTTTTCATGTGGTACATTTTGGTACAGATTAATTTGTTAAGGTCTCTCTCCTTTTCAATCCTTGTTTTGTAGATTTTACCAAGCATCTAACAGCATATGCCTTTGCACAGGTCATGGCAGTGACAAGGATAAATATCTGCAAGAATGGGATGATGTCCCTTTCGCGAAGCGTCCTGATCATGTACTACACCTCTGTGTTTATCTATTTCTGGATTTTCTCGACTCCAGTTGTTTCCCTCATATTTGGTAGTTACCTATACATCTGCATCAACTGGTTCCACATTCACTTTGATGAAGCCTTCTCATCATTGCGCATCGCAAACTACAAATCTTTCACGAGGTTTCATATTAAAAAGGACGGCGATCTGGAAATATTTACTCTTGCAGTTGACAAGGTAACAGATCAACCTGCTTCCATTCGATTGCTCTCATCTGCTTGGTTAGATCTTTGTGGCTTTATGTATCTGTAGATTGTTCCTCTGCTAGGGAAAGCAACATGTGTTTTCTTCTCTGTGTGAAAAACAGGTCCCGAAGGGCTGGAAGTTGGATCCAAGATGGGAGTCAGAGGTAAGAGGGCCTCATCAGCTGAGCCATGACCGGAAGCACCCAAGCAAGTGGAGGTCAGCCTCCTCACCAGACCCTGTCCGATCCGTACGTGTTGTCGACCATTTCACGATTGAAAGAACAAGAACCGCAGATATGGAGCCCTCTTGTTGATTCTGTTCGAAGGGGTTGCTAGCTAGAGAAATTAAAAATAACCAGCTTTACGCGATGCTGTTTCGTTTTCCCTTCAATCCTGTATCCAGCTGACTTAGGCTGACATAGGTTATCTGCCTCGTCCCCAGTTTACTGACCCTCACCTCCAGGCTGGTTGTAACCTGTACAGAAATTTACCTGTCTGCTAGTTGTATTCCAAAGGAATTGTTTAAGAACTGGGAAGTGTTACGTTACAGAGAAGAATGGATGGAGAAAGCAAATGAATGTCACTGATATACGTATTTACCAAAGATGGGTCCTATTCTGTATTTGTCCTTTTGATGATCCAGCCAGCTGGTACATTTCCTTGTCATGATAGCTTGTAGTTTGATCCATCAACACAACACAGGTCGAAAGACTATCTATCCTTAAAAGAACTGATGCTGGTTCTTTACTTGGGTGCCACTCTTTGGTGCATATTTACATTTGTCCAAATAAAGTTGCTGGAGGAGACATCCCATGAGAATGCCGTAACTGCAACTAGACTACTAGCTGGTTTTGGTGTGCAGGTGAAGTCGCACAAAGAACAAGTGCGCAAGCTAACTTTGCTGTGCAAGGCTAAAGTCCGCCGGGGCCATGCATATGGCATCGATCTTTTAGCTTTGCTCATGAAGCGAGCAAGCATCTGGTGACCTTCCTGCTTGTCCATGGATCATGATCAGGTTATAAATGAACAAGCAGCTGGGTCATCGATCATATCAGTGACATACATACACCTGCACTGCATATATTATACAGCTCGCCCTGTTCGTTTGGCTGGTGGCTGGTGGCTGGCGCTGGTTTTTGCTGAGAGAAACACTGCTGGCTGGTTGGTGGCTGGTGGCTGGCGCTGGTTTTTGCTGAGAGAAAAATACTGTTGACTCGCTGGAAACAATCCAAACGAACAGGGCAAGAAGAAAACATATATATATATATATATATATTGCACAAGCCCAGCCAGCAATAATATATCCATCCGATCCATCATGGCCCAGCAGCAGGTAGTAGAGAGCGAGCAGCTCAAGTCCCAAGTGCAGAGCCTGTGCGACGCCATCGACGAGGTTGCGGACAGCAACCTGCCCGGCAGGGACGACCTGGAGAAAATCTGCGAGGTCCTCAAACAGATCAAGGCCAGGATCATCGTCACGCCGGCTGCGGCTGCGGCTGCGGCTGCTAAAGACGAAGATGGCAAGAAAGAGAAAGACGGCGAGGTCCTCCTACTACCCCAGAGCAAGATGGAGGAGCTGAGCAAGCTGCTGCCCACCATCGAGCGCGCACTGCAGCAGCGCAAGCAGCAGCCACAAGAGGCGCCTTTGCCGCCGCCGGAAGCAGAGCACCCTGCTGCTGCTGCTGTATCGGAGAAGAAGAAGCTGCCAGCGGCGGTGGCGGCGATCGGGTGCAACCCTTTCAAGCCCCGGCCGTCGCAGCAGCAGCAGCAGAGCAATAGTAAGGAGTCGTCGTCGTCGGTGGAGGAAGAAGACGAAGCAGGCGGCGTGTTGTCGCTGAAGCTGCTGCTCCGGCTGACCCAGGACGTGCTGGAGCCGGAGGAGTACTACGAGTGGACGACGAGCTACGTGGACGAGGACAGGATCTACGGCTGGGAGAAGGAGGCCGACGAGCTGGCGGCCGCCCTCGTGGCCGGCGACGGCGACGAGGTGCTGTTCCGCGCGGCGGGCATCGCCGGCGTCCACGGCAGCGGCAAGACGGCGCTGGCGCAGAAGGTGTTCGTGCACGACAAGGCCAAGGACAACTTCGCGCTCCGGCTGTGGGTGTGCGTGGGCCCGCCGGACTCGGACCAGCGGCGGCGATGCGGGGGGCCGGCGGCGCGCGCCTGCACACCACCCTGTCCAGGACGTCGTACCTGATCGTGTTCGACGACATCCGGGCGTACGGCGACGACGGGTGGTACAGCAACCTGGCGCTGCCGCCGCCGGCGGAGGGCGAGTGGGGGGACCGCCTCGCCTACGGCCTGCCCAAGGGGGGCAAGCACAGGGCCGCCGTGCTCCTCACCTGCCGCAACGAGGAGCACGCCAGATCCATGGTGCGCAGCAGCGGCCGCGTCGTCCGCCCGCCCAGGCTCGACGGCGAACCGGCATGGAAGCTCTTCGAGAGGGAGTACCGCCAGGCCAAGGGCAATGATTACGTTGAGAATGACGACATGCTCTACAAGGAGCTCGAGGAGATGAAGGACAACATCGTCGACAAGTGTCTCGGCCTGCCGGTGGCCATCGCCGAGGCGGCCAAGGGGTTCGCCGCCCTACAACCCTTGCCGCCGGACGACGACGCTGCTACACTGAAGAAAGAAGCACCTGCAGCGGACAAGGACATGCAGCCTGCTACTCAACAAGAATCAAAGGTTGCTGATGAGGCCGACAGTGACAAGTCACAAGATTGACAGTCAAGTACTAGCTTACAACTGTACGCGTGCTCCATTATTAATTGTTGTGATGTGATCTACTGGCTACTACAACGTAACGACTGTTTTAATTTGGTTAATTGGTTGTATCTTTATATGTTTTTTTTGTGTGAACTGAAAATGAGGAAATAAATAAAAGGTGCTGACAATCAAGGCCGGTATGGTTCCTCTCTACAACGTGTACTGCTTGCTCCATCTTGATGATCAGCAGGCTAGCTATCCACATCCCCATTCATCATGGCGAGCCTCACTTGCATATTCATTGTGATGCTTGTTGGCACTCCTTACGGCTTACAGATAAATCCGCAAGCGGACGGATACCGATGTAGCTTTCACCGGGAGTATTCCAGGTATCGATTTCCACGGAGAACGAGAAGTGGTCTGAATCTAAACTAAGTTGTCCTAGGTAGATGAGTTGGATGGAATGGAGTGAATGAAGTGGATGAAATGGAATGGATAAGGTGGGTGACGACAACAAGGAGAGAAGAGAAAGGGTAAGAGGGTAGAGAGGGTACAGGTCTGGTAAGAGTATTCTTCCGACTACGGAGCAATTCAGAAGATACGAACGGTTACTTGCTTCGGGACTATAGAGCCTCTGACACACAGAAAGGGATGAGAAGGGGTGCCAGTTACCCTAAACCTTGGGTCCTAAGACACCGGAACTAACGTGATGGACTACAGAGACCGGAAGGGCTGTCACCACCTTACGACTACCACCTCCGTTGCGACGGGCGGATTCTAAGCTAGTCTCAAGTACAGGCACCACGCCTAAACTAGTCGACTAATACTTATCTACTGCAGACAGATAAGCAAACAAGCTAAGCAGCTAGCATACAATTATACTATAATACTAAGCATTGAACGCAGAACGATGCAAGTAAAGAAGTAAGAACTGAATGCTCAATTAATCAGAGAGAGATACAAGGAGTACCAGACATGCCCCGGATGTTACTCGAAGTGAAGTCGCATCCGTAGAGGTACAGCTAGAAGAGGGGCCGACACTCCGGCTCCTCTCCCGGACGCTCACCTCTCCTCTCTCCCTATTCTACTGATACAAGTGGCGGAACTTGGCAACGCTCACTTCTCTCTTGTGTTGTGTACCTTTGCAGGTGAAGGAGGGCTTCCATTTATAGGGATCAAGGACGGTGGAGGCAGAGTGGCAGCCAAGGCACCTCAGGGCTGGGAGGTTGAAGGCATCTAGGCCCCTAATTGTGTTTTGGTAATTAATGACAACACTTGTGGACTAACAATTTTATGTGAGAATATGAGAATAGGTTAGTCCAAGAGTTGCAACGAGCTTCAAATATTGATGTGTGGATAGCATGTGTGCTATGGATCATGGGAAGCTCAAGGCAAAGGTATATGATAGGGCTTTTATTTTTGACCGGTCATGAGGTGATTAGAGGATGAAATATGACCGGGTTGATAGGCTAGATAGCCGTACTATCAAGAGGGATCAATCGTGTTGGTTCAATGAAATATTAGTGTCACAATGGTCTTTGAATTGCATGTAGTGCATTTAGAATATGTGGTGACTAACTTGGTATGGCTCTTTGCAAATCTTCTGGTAATCAGCCAAGTCGTGGCTGGGCGGACGGTCCGCGGGTCTTGGCGGACGGTCCGCGAAATTCGTGTTAAAAAGAAAAAGATAAATCCTGTGAAAAATCCGAACGGACTGGTCCGAACGGACCGCGGACGGTCCGCGCCTCGTCGCGGACGGTCCGCAGGGTGCTGACATGTGGGGCCACGTGCGCTGACTTGGTGTGCTGAGCGGCAAGGCTTGGCGGACGGTCCGCGTCCTCTTCGCGGACGGTCCGAATTAAATCACACAGAGACGTTTCCCGGGGTTCCAGAGGGAAGACCGTCCGGCCTTGCCTGGCGGACGGTCCGTGGTGCTCTCGGACGGTCCGCGCGGTCTTGGCGGACGGTCCGCCGGACCTCAACGGTCACTTCTGACACGTTTGACTGCGCGTTATAGCCGTTGTAATTTGAACGCGGACGGTCCGCGTGGACCTGGCGGACGGTCCGCCGTGCACGTTTCTGAACGGTTTTTCCCCAACGGCTAGTTTTGAGGAGAGGCTATATATACTCACCCCCACGGGCATGAGGGGTCTCTTGGCACTTTGAAAAGCTGATAACACATTCTAGAGCCCTTGTTCTCTCTCTCTCTCACTCACTTGCTTTGAGGTTGCATTTCTTGGTGAGATTGAGAGCTTCTAGTGCATTGCATCAAGGATTTGATCATTGTGGCACTAGGATTTCATTGAGCTCGTGGTTGATTTGTTACTCTTGGAGGTTGCCGCCTCCTAGACGGCTTGGAGCTCGTGTTTCCACGAGCACTTCAAGAAGATTGTGAAGTTGCCGTGGAAGATTTGTGTGAGAGGTCTTTGTGCTCACCTCGCCGGAGTGGTGAAGAGCAACTCTAGTGGAATCGAAGATTTTGGAGCGGTTCTTTGGTTCTAACCGGCTTAAAGATCAAGAGAGTCTTGATAGAGAAGCGGGTTCCTGGCTTCGGCCGAACGAGGCCCTTCGGCCGAACTGGGCTAGGCCCAGTGCTGCACCGCCTTTGCCTTCCCCACGTGCTAGCCCAGCTCCTTGGTCGGTTTGGTAGGTCGGTTCGTCCCCTGGGCTGGGCCGGAGGGCCTCGGGTGGACTTCGGGTCTTTGTCGGGTTGGATACGTGTCGTCGGGTGACGTGGCGGAAGCTCAGGATGAGTTGGCGGTCGTCTTGCGTGGCTTGCATCGTCATTGGATGACGTGGACGGCTCCCACCGACTTGTACGGCTAAGGGGGGGTAACCGGCCGAAACGCCCCGAGTAGTTTACCGGGCAAATTTGGTGCGTCGCTCGGCCGAATCGGTCATTTCCGACCCCTATATGCCATGTTTCTCCATTTTATACCTGCACACGGGACAATCACCAAAACTCGTGGAAATAGTCAGTAGTAAGCCCTATAGCTATGGTGTGTGTCTCTGTTATGTTTGTTTTATGCTTGGTTGGAGGTTGGAAATCGGTCCGTAACGACCGCCAACAATGCTCAAGTATTTTTGCATAACCAGTAGGATTCCGGTCATTTTCCTTGAGCAATCGCTTGGCCTTACCACGGTGCTAGAAATTGATCTTATAATAATGCTAGCTTTATTATTACAGATTAACAACCGTGGGTCTCAAATTTATTATGTATGAATTTTTTTAACACACTTATATCTCCATGTTATACATTGATATAGCTTATACTTTGACAGTCGTTGGTGCTTGCTAGCTAAATCAATATATATATCTACGTGTAACTACATACATACAACGTGTTAGATATTAGGGCTGACCCATATAAATAATTCTTAACTAGATAAATGCCCGTGCGTTGCTACGGATAAAATTTTCTCTGCGAGTGTCAAAATACTATAATGATATATACCAATTGAAGTATACACTTGGTCTAAAATGGAGTTTTCTAAAATATATATATGCGCTCAAACGGTTTCAGCAAGCATGCCTTTTGATTCTTGTCATCGTTTCAACAATATATGTTAAATATTTGTGTTTCAACAATGTTAAAAATAGAATGTCAATGTGTTCTTCCACAGAAGCCATCAAAGTGTAGGAAAAAACTCAAATGCACAACCGCAAATCTAGATATATTGTCTGGTTGCACAGCCGTATGGATCCAGCAGCATAATGTAAAGAGGAGCAGTAGCGTCATGCTTGAGACGGGCATAAAACAAAATCTATCTATTATATTGTTGACACCAAAAATTAGCACCAGGAAGAGGCTGACATGTGGGCCGAATTTGGTGGAAGGATGCCATTCGGCTAAAGGGGTTTTCTCTGAAGCATTCGGCAGGAGTTTTCTCTGAAGCATTCGGCAAAGGCACTCTGCGGTCGGGAACGCGTCGCCATTCGGCTAAGGAGTTTTCTCTGAAGCATTCGGCAAAGGCACTCTGCGGTCGGGAACGCGTCATCATTCGGCAGAGGCGTTATTCCGCAGGCGAAAAGAAGTAGCATTCAAGAAGGCGTGATGACGTGGATCAATGCAAGGAAAAGGCCGGTTCGAACAAGAAACGCAATATGGACACGAAGATTCATCGTTTATTTTTGGAGGCAAGTATTGTAGTCGTGTCCGACTAGGAGTTGTATCAAGACCTGGGTATAAATACAAACCCATGGCAATTGTAATAGGGATCAATCGAATCAACCAACACAACAAACCGGCCACGCGCCACCTATCGAGTCCCTAGTCGAGTCGTCGAGTCCTTCGAGAGGAGCCATCGATCCGTCGACCTCCGTAAGTACCGGCAACCTTGTATCATGCTTAGTATCATGCGGTGGATTTAAGCTTTGATGCAAGTAGTCTTGTTACCATGCTTAGTATCATCCGGTGGATTTAAGTTGTGGTCTGTTGACACCAAAAATTAGCACCAGGAAGAGGCTGACATGTGGGCCGAATTTGGTGGAAGGATGCCATTCGGCTAAGGATTTTCTCTGAAGCATTCGGCAAAGGCACTCTGCGGTCGGGAACGCGTCGCCATTCGGCTAAGGAGTTTTCTCTGAAGCATTCGGCAAAGGCACTCTGCGGTCGGGAACGCGTCATCATTCGGCAGAGGCGTTATTCCGCAGGCGAAAAGAAGTAGCATTCAAGAAGGCGTGATGACGTGGATCAATGCAAGGAAAAGGCCGGTTCGAACAAGAAACGCAATATGGACACGAAGATTCATCGTTTATTTTTGGAGGCAAGTATTGTAGTCGTGTCCGACTAGGAGTTGTATCAAGACCTGGGTATAAATACAAACCCATGGCAATTGTAATAGGGATCAATCGAATCAACCAACACAACAAACCGGCCACGCGCCACCTATCGAGTCCCTAGTCGAGTCGTCGAGTCCTTCGAGAGGAGCCATCGATCCGTCGACCTCCGTAAGTACCGGCAACCTTGTATCATGCTTAGTATCATGCGGTGGATTTAAGCTTTGATGCAAGTAGTCTTGTTACCATGCTTAGTATCATCCGGTGGATTTAAGTTGTGGTCTCAAGAAGGTTCCTCTGTTAGGTCATGAGCCATGCGGTGGGCTAAGATCTAGTATGGACCAAGTTATCGGCTCTGTTAGATTTCGGCAAGATCTAGCAGATTCATTAAGTTACCCCGTGTTGCTTCGTTTTTACCTGTGCTTAATTCATGCAACACACCTTTGCCCAATCTAGATGTCGGGTTCGGCTCCAGACCGCAAAACGATGAGGACCGGCTCATAGCCGAGTCCGAAACAGTCTAGGTTGCTACGTGTCGCGGGTTCGAGCTTGTCGGTATCGTGTAGATCTTGACAGAACCGGGTATCATGCGGTAGATGCAGGTTTTTGGGTCGTCTTAGAGCTAATCATCCGGTGGATTAGAATTCGATTCGATCTGATAGATCTATCTTTATCGATTGGGCTTGTTCCTTCGCCACGGACCCCGATTCGGCTAAATAGCCGCATTCGGCAGTGCTCTCACGAGTGAACGTGTGTTCGTGGGTTTGCCTTGGGCAATGAATGCTTTTAGCCTTTCACGATTAGATTGTATCATGCGGTGGATTGATCTAGTCTGATTGGTGGTGTGGCCTCAAACGGGTCAGTGCTGCTTTCGGCCTAACATCGTTTGTTGCCATCCTGACGGGTGCTGGCTTTCGGCCTATGCATTCTTGTTTCAATATAAATTCGTGACTGTGTCGTGGGTTCGTAGACACTGAATGCTTTTAGCCTTTCACGATTAGATTGTATCATGCGGTGGATTGATCTAGTCTGATTGGTGGTGTGGCCTCAAACGGGTCAGGTGCTGCTTTCGGCCTACTTGTTTGTTATCATGCTTGACGGGTGCTGCTTTCGGCCTATGCATTCCTTGTTTACTGCGAATTTATGATCATGTTTCACCCTTTATTTATTCTCATATCATGCCTGTCTTCGTTAATCGGTCAAGGATATACCTGGCTCTCTTTGTTTATTTAAAGACCGATCTTACGTAGCATGTGATAGACACTTCCCAGGAGATATTTCCCGAGAGGGATAAGTGCTGTCTCTTATACACATCTAGATGTGTATAAGAGACAG
>OAMR01001122.1:20493-74185 GCA_900205405.1 Echinochloa crus-galli | reverse complement strand
ATGTAAACTCGCGACTGTGTTGTGGGTTTGTACTAAACATTGAATGCTTTTAGCTTTTCATGGTTAGATTGTATCATGCGGTGGATTGATCTAATTTTGGTTGGTGGCGTGGTTTCAAACAAGTCGTATCATGCGGTGGATTAACTTGTTTGTTGCCATGCTTGACGGGTGCTGCTTTCGGCCTATGCATTCTTGTTTCGATGTAAACTCGCGACTGTGTTGTGGGTTTGTACTAAACATTGAATGCTTTTAGCTTTTCATGGTTAGATTGTATCATGCGGTGGATTGATCTAATCTGATTGGTGGTGTGGCTTCAAACGAGTTGTATCATGCGGTGGATTAACTTGTTTGTTGCCATGCTTGACGGGTGCTGCTTTCGGCCTATGCATTCTTGTTTCGATGTAAACTCGCGACTGTGTTGTGGGTTTGTACTAAACATTGAATGCTTTTAGCTTTTCATGGTTAGATTGTATCATGCGGTGGATTGATCTAATCTGATTGGTGGTGTGGCTTCAAACGAGTTGTATCATGCGGTGGATTAACTTGTTTGTTGCCATGCTTGACGGGTGCTGCTTTTGGCCTATGCATTCTTGTTTCGATGTAAATTCGTGACTGTGTTGTGGGTTCGTATTAGACACTGAATGCTTTTAGCTTTTCATGGTTAGATTGTATCATGCGGTGGATTGATCTAATCTGATTGGTGGTGTGGCCTCAAACGAGTTGTATCATGCGTTGGATTAACTTGTTTGTTGCCATGCTTGACGGGTGCTGCTTTCGGCCTATGCATTCTTGTTTCAATTTAAATTCGTGACTGTGTTGTGGGTTCGTATTAGACACTGAATGCTTTTAGCTTTTCATGGTTAGATTGTATCATGCGGTGGATTGATCTAATCTGATTGGTGGTGTGGCCTCAAACGGGTCAGGTGCTGCTTTCGGCCTAACATCGTTTGTTGCCATGCCTGACGGGTGCTGCTTTCGGCCTATGCATTCTTGTTTCAATGTAGATTCGTGACTGTGTTGTGGGTTCGTATTAGACACTGAATGCTTTTAGCTTTTCATGGTTAGATTGTATCATGCGGTGGATTGATCTAATCTGATTGGTGGTGTGGCCTCAAACGGGTCAGGTGCTGCTTTCGGCCTAACATCGTTTGTTGCCATGCCTGACGGGTGCTGCTTTCGGCCTATGCATTCTTGTTTCAGTGTAAATTCGTGACTGCGTTGTGGGTTCGTATTAGACACTGAATGCTTTTAGCTTTTCATGGTTAGATTGTATCATGCGGTGGATTGATCTAGTCTGATTGGTGGTGTGGCCTCAAACGGGTCAGGTGCTGCTTTCGGCCTAACATCGTTTGTTGCCATGCCTGACGGGTGCTGCTTTCGGCCTATGCATTCTTGTTTACTGCTGATTTATGATCATGCCTCACCCTTTATTTATTCTCATAACACGTCTGTCCTCGTTAATCGGTCATGGATATACTTTGCTCTCTTTGTTTATTTAAAGTCCTATCTTACGTCATGCTGATTTTGTGCGTTCGGCAGTGTGATTCTTACATGCTTTTCACCGGTTGCCGAATGATGCCCCGAGATATGACAGATAGCTTTGTCCGTAGCTATATGTCTTTCAAGACTGGCTTTCAGCGCCGTAAATATGGAACTGTCTGGTTTCACCCGGCACGTTCCAGGTTTTGATCTAAACGTTTTTATCCCTTTGTTAGTTTTCAGGCAAACTGACTGGCACGCCTCCGGAATTCGAAAGCCAGGGCCACGTGTTAAGCCAGCTGATTCGGCTTGCTGTGTGCTTGGCGCGAGCTGCAGATTTTGCGTCAACACAGTCTCATCACCATGACGAACTACTGGGAAGAACACACCATTGGCGTGTACGGTTTGGGACAGATCCTATCCATGACAACGACGATCGCCATGATCGTTGCCACGTCGACGCCCGGCCGGACAGTGAGGCTGAACACGTCGTCTCCGAGCGTCGCCACCGGCCTGGAGGCCATGCCGCCGCTCTTCCGGGATATCCTCGCCGCCTCCTTGCCGTCGCTGCCACGGCGGATCTTGCAGCTCCTCTTCGAGAAGGAGCCCTCGATCCGGTAGCCCGGAGCAGCAACTGAGCCCGGGTGTTTGCAGCCAAGGCCAGAGGATGACGATGATGATGCAGCAGTGCCAGCAGCTGACATGTGGACCTCTGCTTCGTCGCTGCCTCGCAGAGCTGAGCACCTGCTCATCGTGAAGATTTGTTGCTGTGACGACTTGGGAGACGGCTTCTTGTCGACGCCTTCTTCAGTTGCTGTGTAGCAATTCCAGCGATCGTGCAGGCTCAGAAGCTGTTACAATATTTTTTTTTCGCCATGGTTAGTAGCTGTGGTTTTGCTTAGTCAAAAACTAATTGCGGAAAGGACAGTAAAAACCGGTCTAGGATCATTCTCGTGCTTGCCGTGTTGCAAGTTGCAAGGAAAAAAGGTTTTTGTTAGAATAAGATACCATTATAAATATAAGTGACAACAGAATAAGACCTTTGTATATGAATCTTTTTCCTTGTGAAAGATTTTTTGTTTGCTTGTTTTTGTTGGTGATTGCATTAATTTTCCGCGGATTTGTCCTACTTGGTGGCCCCTAAATCTTCTCCGAGGTCATCAAATCTTTGAATCAATATATATGGAGGTACTAGTGCAGTGAACAAAATTAGGGTAAATTCATTTCATCTGATGACGACCTAAAAGGCGCTGTCGTTTTAGGAGAGAGGGAAAAAATAATAAATGGGAAAGCGTGAATACTTAAGGAGTCAACAAAATGTAAAGGTGACATTTGTGATTGCAAAATGTGGACTCTAAATTCTCTGATCCAGTCTTCGATCGAGCTTTAAGGATCGGTAATAAATTACATATGTTTTCTGCTACAGTGTATCATCAATTCCAAGAAACTAATAAACAGGCAAAAGAAGAACATTGTAAAGAATGAACAGGCAGTATATAACCTCAAGAACAATCAGGGGATACGTGTTGCTGTATGTATAAACAAGACTGCCAATTGTTTAATTTAGAGGTCATCATCAATTAAGGCAATATATAGAAACTGATGGATGCATCTCCTAAACAAGCAGAGAGTCATTTGCTACCCATATCCTAGATGGATGATGATGATGCAGAAAAGATATATATGGCGAGTAGTAACTAATTAATCATCACCTGGGGCCTGAGGGACAGGAGCGGCGTGCCCTGTCCATCCATGAGCAGGAGCTCGCCGGCGCAGAGCTTCCTCCGCCGGGAGTAGTTGTCGACGCGGAACGCCAGCCTGCCGGCGTCGTCGTAGACGCAGAAGCCATCTGTTCCCTGAAACCCCATGCTGGACCTCTTCCAGACGGTGTACACCACCGGGATATTTGCCGGCGCCGCCCGACGAGCACGGGCGCCGCCGCGGCCGGCATCGGACGGGTGTATCCTATTGCTCATGGTTTTTTGCTGGTCTGAGAAGGAAAAGAAGGTGAGATATTGAGGAGATGGAAATGCAAGGAAGAAGGAAGGTACGTGTGCTCGGGAGAGAGAAGGCGGCAGAGCAGGGCAGTACAGTTTTGACGTGAGGAAGAGGAAGCAGGCAGGCAGGCAGGAAGTCTGAAAGGTGTGGCACAAACCACGTCGCGGTCACAATTTATTCTCATGGCGTACGTACACGGATATATGCTTGTTGGAATGAATTGAATCTCAGATGCCTACCTTGCATTGCATGCCGGATAACGCATCTGAGAATATGACGGCGACGAAATGGGAAGCATCATCGATCTCTCTTGGTGCAAATGGTCGTTGGAGTACGACTCTGCCCTCCCTCTTCAAATACCAGTTTCTACGGTTTAGACACGCACCAATGTATTCAAGGCAGTATTTACAGCAGGAGCACAGCACTACTCATATGTCGTGTAGCCTCGAACAAGAATTGACTATTTGACTCAAACAAAAACGATTGCAACAAATGCATGATGTGCACGTATGTATCGTTTTGTAATCTCGAAAAATAATTTGACTAACATAATACTATTTATTTTGATGCAAAGGCAATCACTGCCACTCTTTCTATATTAATACATGTTTTTTTGCGACCAAAAAATAAAATTCTATATCATTACATGTTGGGCAGCTCAATTGACTGCCGTCCGCTGCAAAAATAAATTGACAATCACCTTTTTTTCGGGGGAAATAATTGCAAAAAAGTCGCTTGCAAGCCAGGATAATTTTCAAATACTCGTATGCATCTCAGTTTCTAAAGGTTCCCATATCACATATACATTTAGAAGCTTTGAAATTCTCTCGATTCTCGCCGATCGATTGTCACACCCGGATTTTCACAAAAACCCGAATGTGGCCATATGTGTGCCCAGGAAGTCCATTTACACATATAGCAAACAAATATGGTAAAACAGAGATCAAATGCTTCATTAATTCATCATAAAGTAGTGTTTACATCAGAGTGTTGCATAAATGAAATACATGGATAGCGGAAGACTAAGTAAACTCTCTCTAAGCGTAGCCTCATCCCACAGGGACTCTGACTGGGAGAACACAACTCAGTAGTATGGTAGATCTTCTGGAAACTCAGCAGCAGACTCATGCACATCCCAATCTGTTACCCGTCCGGGATTTTGTTGAATAAATAGTAAGTGTAAGTAAAACAATTACTTAGCAAGTATAGCTCGGTTTATGAAGGCTCAAAAAGGCTAGACGCGGCTTAACTGCATTAGCACTTTTAATTGGTTCGTTTTAACATTATCCAAGTTACTACCAGTGAATGAAAACCCCGTTGCTACCCAATTAATAATGTGTAAGTGACATTAAGCATTAATAAACATCAAGTTCTAATCAAAAAGGATCCAGGCCGCTCGTGACCCTGAGAAAGGCTATCATGATAGATTTATACTCTGCAGAGGTTTCGCCCTTTACCCACCAGTCGCGTAAAAGTTCAAAGGAACATTTGCACCCAACCACGCACATCGACACTTCAGAGGTGTGACTGCATAGGGACGCTACGAGGCTTTTCACAAGACACTCTAACAAGACAGTAGCCGCTGGGGTACTACAAGGTGGTGAGTCCTTAGGCACCGAGATCGACGTACGCCTACGGAGTCCACCGTAAGGGGGACGATGGCGTCCAGAGCGCGGGTATCCACCCCAACAATGCGCAACGCGCGGAGTTCTCAAACGCTGAGACTACCAACACGGGACTGGGTCTAACGAGACCTAGCCGACGGGGCTACCGTCCTCGGTGGAATCGGGAAAACACCCCGTGCCTTGCCTCCCACAACGCCGCCGTCGGCCCGTCGGTAACTACTGTTAAGCTAGAGCCGTACATGCTACTTGTCCAAGACCAGAGCCATTATAGTTCTGGCGGTGGCGACAGGCTCCTGGGTTGCCGCTTTAAGAACCGGTCCTTAGAGGGAGACACTAGAACAAAGCACACAACACATGCTCTAGCTCCCTAATCCATGTTGCTAAAAAGCAAGTTTTAATATTAAAGTTGAAGTGGACCATCAATACAAGTTTAACAGTTAAGTAAAGGTGACAGTAGCTGCGCCTAGCAAAGTTCTACCCATATGCAATAAACCCAAGGTAAACAAGGATAGGATAAACAAGACTAGGTATAACCTCAATAGGTACATCAAATTAGACACATGCATGTATGAAACAATGTATTACAAGTGAGTAGGAAACAAGGATTGTCCATGCTATAACTTGCCTTCTTCAAAGTGTTGCTGCGAATTCGGCTCCTGAAAGTCCTCGTACTCAAACCCCAACTGCAACGGCTCACCGACTGGACACGAATCACCACACAAGCATCCACACAAGCCAATACATGCAAACAAGAGTATTCTATTAGAAACAGTACACCAACAGTGAAAACAGTACAAAAACAGGAGCTAGAAATATTCTACGCTTCGCTACGAACACGTGAGCGCGAGAATCACTCTAATCGGAGCTAAAACGAGAAAGTTATGGCTTTTCTAAGTTTCAGGGGCTTATTTGTGAAAAACCGAGGACCTATACGTAATTTTGTATTAAAACAGGAGGGCTATCGTGCAAAAATGCAAAGGCTGGACCGCGGGTGTTAATTTTTAAAAGGTCAGGGGCTTAAACAAATAAAATGGGACCTATCTGTAATTATTTTTGAACTGGCCTGGACTGCGGGTTGATTTCGATAAAGCTCAGGGGCTCTTTAGCAAAGTTTCCACGGCTGACCGGTATTGACCCGGCTCGGACGCGTGGCGGCCGTTGGATCTGATCTTGGCGGCTGAGATTTAAAACGCGAAGGGGTATGGCTTGATCTAATCTCGGCCATCGATCTGAGATCGGACGGCCCTGGCGCTGGTGCTCGCCGGGGACGAAGGAGACGCGGCGGCGCCGCTCTGGGGTGTTGGAGCTCGGCGTGGGGACTTGGTGGTGACCGAGGGGCTCGGTGGGTCGGTTTATATAGGGGCTAGGGGGTCTAGGGCGCCGGGGAGTGCGTTGCCGGAGAAAGGAAGGTCCGGCGGCGGCGGGGAATCCTTCCAAGTGGGGGAGCACCTTCCATTCGTGGAGCACCTCGGAAAAGGAAAGGAGCGAGGGAGGGGAACTTCGGCGAAGCTTCGGGGAGGGGTTCCAAGGCGCGCGGGAGTGGCGCTCGGGCCTTGGGCCGAGGCCATGGCGCGCGAGCTCGGCCGGCTCGGTGCGGCGAGCGGAAGAAGAAGACGGCCTGGCCAGCGGGGCCCGTGTGGCAGCGGCTGGGGGAAAGAGAGGGGGGGAAGTGCGGGAGTGGGCCGGCGGACTGGACCGAGGGAGAAGAGTTGGAGGGGCGAAGTCGAGCCGGGGGAGGAGAGTTGGGGGGGGTGGAAATAGACTTGTGTGGTTGGCTGGGCTAAGCGCGAGACGGGCCGAGCGGAGATGGCTGGGCCGAACCTGAGGAAGAGAAGAGGGGGCAAAAGCGAAAATGGCTAATAATAGGGAGCAAAAGTGAACTAGGGGCTTAAAAACTTTTCTAGAGCTCCAAACAAAGTGATTCAAATTTGAATTTAAATAAATTTAAATTCTTGTTTGAACCACAAGCAATACAAAAATAAATGCAGCAGCATGAATGCAACAATAAATGTTTCTACGCCTTATATTTGATTTTAATTTTCAGAAATCCTTTATTTAGCCTATATTAATTATGAACAAGATAAATAATATTAAACAATTAATTTAATTGCTAAAAAAAATTTAAGTAGGCCATTTTTGGGTGTTACAAACCTACCCCCCTTAAGATGAATCTCGTCCTCGAGATTCGGACGTGGATGCGAAGAGATGTGGGTACTCGGCCTTGAGGTCTTCTTCTCTTTCCCAAGTCGCCTCATCTTCTCAGTGTCGGTTCCACTGCACCTTGCACATCCGGATAACCTTGTTTCTTGTCACCCTCTCGGACTCCTCCAAAATCTTGACTGGATACTCATCGTAGGTGAGGTCCTCTTGCACATTCAAGTCATCTATCGGGATCTGCTCTTCAGGCACCCGCAAGCATTTCTTCAACTGAGACACATGGAACACATTGTGCACAACGGCCAGTTTCTCAGGTAGCTCTAGCCGATATGCCACTTCACCCATCCGTTCCAGAATCTTGAATGGTCCGATGTATCGAGGCGCCAATTTGCCCTTGACATTGAACCTCTTCACACCCCTCATCGGTGACACCTTGAGGTACACAAAGTCACCGACCTCGAAGGTGAGATTCCGTCTCCTGACATCAGCATAACTCTTCTGCCGGGACTGTGCCACCTTCAAGTTCTGCCTGATCACTTGTACTTGGTGCTCTGCTTCTCTGAGTATCTCCGGCCCAAAAACTTGACTTTCTCCAGTCTGATTCCAGAACAGTGGTGTTCTGCACTTCCTGCCATACAGAGCCTCGAATGGGGCCATCTGCAGACTCTTCTGGTAGCTGTTGTTGTACGAGAATTCTGCGTAGGGCAGACTCTTGTCCCAACTGACACAGTACTACAAAGCACATGCCCTCAACATGTCCTCCAAGATCTGATTGGTCCTCTCTGTCTGTCCATCCGTCTGTGGGTGATAAGCTGAACTGAAATGCAGCTTAGTATCCATGAACTCGTGTAACTTCTGCCAGAAATGTGATGTGAACTGAGTACCTCGGTCAGATACCATCCGCTTGGGCACTCCATGCAAGCACACTATCCTCTCCATATACAGCTCCGCCAATTTGGCGCCTGTGTAGGTGGTCTTCACTGGAAGAAAATGTGCAACTTTGGTCAAATGATCCACAATCACACAGATGGAGTCAAATCCTCTCTGAGTGCGAGGCAGACCCGTGATGAAGTCCATACCAACTTCTTCCCACTTCCATTCAGGTATTTTCAAGGGCTGGAGCAAACCTGCTGGCCTCTGATGTTCAGCCTTGACTCTCTGACATGTGTCACATAGAGACACATAGGTTGCTACATCACGCTTCAGTCCATACCACCAGAATCTCTCCTTGATGTCTTGGTACATCTTGGTACTTCCTGGGTGGATTGAATAAGCTGAGTCATGTGCCTCTCTCAGGATCATATCCCTGATCTGTGCTATGTTGGGTACACATATCCTCTTCCCATGCCACAAGGTTCCTTGATCATCCACTCGAAAACCAGGGGCCTTTCCTAGAGCAACGTGCTCAACAATCTCCTTGATCTTCTCATCTTTCAACTGACCCTTCCGGATCTCCTGCTCCAGAGTCGGTTCTACCGTCATCTCTGTGATGCTGGTCACAAATCCCAGACTCATCCTCTCAAACTCTAAGGTGAGCTCCGCTGGCAGATCCGGTGATCTTGTTCACATAACTTCTCCTACTCAGCGCATCTGCAACCAAGTTAGCATTTCTTGGGTGGTAGTGGATCTCCAGATCATAGTCCTTGATCAACTCCAAGAATCGGCGTTGCCTCATGTTCAGATCTGATTGAGTGAAGACATACTTGAGGCTCTTGTGATCAGTGTAGATGTCACACTTGTGACCAATCAAGTAGTGTCTCCAAATCTTCAGAGCATGTACCACAGCTGCCAACTCCAGATCATGCGTGGGGTAGTTCTGCTCATGTTTCCTCAACTGCCTTGATGCATAAGCCACGACTCTCCCTTCCTGCATGAGTACACACCCCAGTCCTAGACGGGATGCATCGCAGTAGATAGAGAAGCTTTTGGCTAAGTCGGGCAGAACCAGCACTGGGGTTGTTGTTAGTCTCTTCTTCAATTCCTCAAAGATGGCTTGACACTCCTCAGACCAGACAAACTTGGCATTTTTCTCCACTAACGCCGTCAGGGGCTTAGCAATCTTGGAGAATGCTTCAATGAACCGTCGATAATACCCGGCCATCCCAAGGAAACTCCTGATTTCACTCACATCCCGAGGCGGATTCCAGCTCAACACATCACTGACCTTCCTCGGATCGACTGCCACTCCTCCATTGGACAACACATGTCCCAGGAATGCCACTTCCTTCAGCCAGAACTCACAACACTTGCTCAGCTTAGCATACAGCTGATGTTCTCGGAGTCTCTGCAGCACCAATCTCAAGTGCTCCTCATGTTCCTCCTCATTCTTGGAGAAGACCAGGATGTCATCAATGAATACCACTACAAACTTGTCAAGGTAATCCATGAACACGCTGTTCATCAAGTACATGAAGTATGCAGGAGCGTTCGTCAATCCGTATATGGCCTCTTGGCTATAGGTGCAGTGCCAGGTTTCAGTTCAATAACGAATTCAACTTCGCGTTCTGGGGGCATACCTGGCAATTCATCTGGAAATACATCCGGGAACTGGCTCACTACTCTGATGTCTTCAGGCGTTGCACCTTCGGCTTGGTTGACTTGATTATGTCCCAAGGGACTAGCTGCCTGGTACTCCACCTTTTCACCGGACTCGGCTATCAGCTGTACCGCTCTCCTAGCACACTGGATTACTGCATCATATCTGGTTAACCAGCTCATACCCAGAATCAAGTCAAACCCAAGGGTCTCCAGGACTATCGGGCGTGCCTCGAAATCTACCCCCCTTATTGTGATGGTGATACGGGGACAACGTAGAGTGGCTCGTTGTTCCCCCCCCTGGTGAGCTTACTAGCATAGCATTCTTCATGGGCAGTAATGCAACTAGGTTCTTTTTCACAAAAGCAGCGGATATGAAAGCATGCGAAGCTCCAGAATCGAACAAAACGGTTGCAGGAGTCGAGTTGACAGGGAACGTACCCACAACCACGTCGATAGCTTCCTCGATGGTCTCTGCACCCGTGTGGTTGAGCTTGCCCTTGGCGGGGTTCTGCGGACCCCGGCCTGCCTGAGCTTGCTGCTGACCGGCCTGCTGGTTCTGTCCGGCGGCGTTCTGGATCTTCTTGGGGCAGACATTGGCGAAGTGCCCCTACTCTCCACAGTGGTAGCACACCCTCGGACCTACCGGTGTAGTGTTGACTGGGCTGATGCGTTGAACTGGACTTGGCTGCACCTGGTTGCGCTGAACTGGACCCATCTGTGGCTGACCCTGGGGTCGCAGCTGCTGTGGCGCCTGGGGGTACTGAGGACGCTGTTGCTGGTACTGGCCACGACTGAGCAACCCAGACTGGCCCTGGAAACGCTGCTGGCCTCCCACCTACTGACTCTGGGGAGGTGTGAAGCGTGGACGACTGCTGCTGCCCACCTGCTGTCCCTGGAACTTCCTCTTCTTGTCCTCCATCTCACGGCGCTTGTGCTCCAACATCAGAGCGCCGTCCACCACTACCATAATACTGCAGTGAATTGATATGGGAATAACTGGTTGCAGTTACAACTTACAACTCATACAGTTGACTCTCGAGTTGCATTGTTAGGCCAGTCTCAGTGGGGTTAATCATGTACTACTAAGGTCAGTCTCAGTGGAAGTTTTATGGACAATAAATTGACTGTCATGTCAGCATTTTTGATGATGTGTCACTGTATTAATTAAGAGAGAGGTGAAATGAGTTTCATGGTAATGAAACTCCATGTACACAGTTACCTAGACAGCTTGTGTCTTGCATGTGACCTAGGAAACAATAATTGATGAAACTATGCATTGAGAGTGAGATGTTTCATCCTAATTTCAAACACTTTTAGATGATGTGTCACTTTAGGTAATTGTGTCCACGAAACTTCCATTGAGACTGGCCTTAGATATGAAATTACATATTATCCAAAGTTCCCTTCTCAGAGAACTAAAATCATGATTGCCTACAAGTTATATCTGCATAATTTTGACAAATTAGGTATTAATCAGCTGCTTCCAATTCTATCTGTTTTTCTTTGTTAAATGACTGTGCTCTCTTTGCTTCAGTGATCATGCATAGTAGTCAGAAAAGGGCTTCAACACCAAGGACTATGAGGTGCAGATCATTGGTGTGTACTGCCTCCAACATATTCGGTCCAGAACAACAACAAAAGCCATGATCATCGAGAAATCCACGTTTGGTCGGATCACGAGGCTGAACACGTCGTTACCAAGCGTCAAAGAATAGGTTGCATCTTCAGCCTTCTTCCTTAATATCCTTGCCACCTCTTCCCCATCGTTGTTGCGGATCTTGCAGCTTCTTCTTCTGAAGGAGCCCTCTATCCAGAAGCTGGGACCTTAGCCAGTATTGTCTGATGCAGTGCTACATCTTGACATGGACACTTCTGCTTCATGACCTTTCTGCAATACCGTGCACTTCCTCGTTGAGAAGAGTTGATGTGATCTTGTCTTCTTGTCTTGGCTTTCTTCTGATGCTTTATAGCAATTCCATTGGTCGTGCATGCTGAAAATCTGTTGCCCAAAAGTTGTTAGCTTTTGATGGCACTGGGTTCTAGTGAATTTGCTGGGCAGCCAGAGACCCAATATTTGTGTTCATCTGCTGTACACTTTTAACTTGGGAGAAAATTAACTCTGTCGAAAGAAAGTGATGAAACCAACACTTAATTTTGAATGTCAGACTACAGTGAACTTTTAAGAAAGCAACCGAGTCTAGCAGGAGGCCATAGCGAAGAAGACTAGCAAGGTAGCATTTTGACTGTTCTGAGAACATTTGGTATTTTGCTAGGTGCATATTTCTTATGGAGTGATCAACCTGACTGAATTTGCTGTATAAAGTTGTCGTTTTCATTTGGTCTGAATCTTCTGGCGATGAGATACCAAATGTTTGCAGTACTAGGAGAAATAGACTATATAGAAAAAAAAATAGTACATCTGATTTGGCGAGAACTGTTCTAGGAAATAATGAAGAAGGTTAGAGAGATCAATCAACTCTCGCTGAAAAGGCAGAATATGTGTTCTAGATTTTTTAGAATTGTTGTTCTAGATGCTAGTGCAACAGAATGGAGCTCTGGATGGCCATTTCCCTATCTGGAAAAGAATAACCTGAGGTACATCTACATTAGAAAGGCCTGACTAATTGCAACTACAGTAGAAGATTAATCCATCATCGATGATGACAATATTATGTATTACATATAGGATTATTACACTATATATGGAATGCAGGCTTAAAAAGAAAATCGCAACTACTGATACGATGGATGGATCAGCGTACCTGTGGTCTGAGGGCGAGGAGAGGCGCGCCTTGGCCATGCATGAGGAGCAGCTCGCCGGCGAAGATCTTGCACCGCCGCGAGTAGTTGTCGACGCGGAAGGCGAGGGCTCCGGCGGCGTCGTAGACGGAGAAGCCGTCGGTGCCCTGGAAGCCCATGCTGGACCTCTTCCACACCGTGTAGCACTGCAGGGCCGCCGCTGATGATGCTGGCGTGTGGTGGGGAAGCTGCTGCAGAGGTGGCGGCGGCGTCTCGGAGGGGTGGATCCGGCTCATCGTGGTGATGCTGGATCGATCGGGGAAGGCCGCCGCCGCCGTCATTGAACAAGCATCGATCCCCTCTTTTTATAGGTATATATATACGGTGTGGTGACTCGTGACTCACTACTGCCGGTGTGTACTGTACTAGTATTTTGCGTACGTACGACGTGCCGCAGTTGGAACGTGGTTTTTGGTAGGTTGTGAGGCGTCGTGAGAGTGTGTAGCTGTGTGGCGTCGCACTCGCATCTTTGTGATTGTGTCGTGTCGTGTGTGCGTGAGCCAGGTAGGATTAAGATTCACATGCCATATACCTAGTACGTACAAGCTGTACTAGTCAGTAGGCCATAACTAAGCAAGCTTCGAACAATAGGAAGATAATTATTATTCCTGCTTCTCCGATCTCCTTGCATCAAAACAGATGTCAGAAACAGGAGGCTGCTTTACCATGGATCTTTAATTTTTGCTTGCTGACAATTCATCAATATTTTAATTTGCTAGCTCTCTTATGAAAAGCACGTCCTGACATCATCGAACAATTTGGGTATAAACAAGCATTTTTCAGATTCTTCGCTCGCTTCAATGCGTGATTTCATCGGTCACCATCAGCAACTTGCAGGTGCCAAATTGATTTGAGCAGCATATATATGCAACAGGTACCTATGTAGTAAGGTATCGCAACAAGCATCCCACCCAACAGCTAACACTACATTGTTGTCAGTTTTCCTCCACCTATACTGTATGTACGTAGTAAGGTATTGCAACAAGTACACCAACAGCAAATGGCCCAAACGAGTGAAGATGCCTGCTGGCATGCATGAAGAGACATGGACTCGTGAATATTAAGTAAGAAGAGAATCATCTCGCGAATCTTTATTTTGCCCAGATGCATGTATGCAGTATATGTGTTTACCAATAACTAGCTCTCGATCAGTGTGATCACCGCTAGGCAATACCCAATAAGAAACCAACCAGGTTCGTTGCATCTCAAACTATATATACTCTGCTGGCGGAGTCCGAACCTGACAAAATCCAGCCCACTTTGCTAACAATGGTGGCAATATTAGGTTGGAGAGCTGAATCACTTTCACGTTGCTCCCTCTGTTTCGTGAAAGTGAAAGAATCACATCAAGTTTGAAGTATGCATCCATCAGATAGATGGTCACTAGTGTCAGTGTGTCTCTACTCTACCCAAGGCAAAAATGGTTCATGTTTAGGGGGGAAGTTAAGGACATTTAGCTAATATGCCCCTTAGGTTCATGGACGGGATAAACAAAAAAGAGTTAGTAGCTAACACAGGTCACTTGCGAACGCACTTTTACGTTGTGACGTCTGGCTCACCCGGGCGATCGAGCTCATGTTCTCTGTTACTCCATATACTATGTCAAGCCTAGTGGTGGGTTTGGTACGGTGCTCACATATGAAGGAAGGAACGTGATAATCTCTGCAAGTTGCAAATTTTATTACCTGGTTGATCATCTATCACTCAACATCAAACTTTGGGCGTTATGCAACAACATGCATTGTAGCTATATAACAACCTATAGTCTCTTTATTATTCGGTTGGTAGCAATTGAGATCAGCACCTCAATCAATTATTAATGGTCCAGGAACAGGGGAAAAGATTACATAAACGTACATGACATAATATATATGCATGTTCATTGTTTTAGAGGCAAGACATATATTTGCTGTAAGCTAGGCAAGTGACCTACACGTATGATGCAACTACTATACATATACACAGTTGTCATGCACAGAAAAGTGTTACCTACGTCTACCGAACTCCAAATTGGAGTGATTGCGTACTTGAATGCTGCCAACAAAAAAACGAAGAAGGTAAAGAAGCGGAAAGTGTGTACATGTTTCAGTACGCATTGGTAGTGTTGCTTTTCGATCCGGCGTGATTGACGACGTACGCTTACGTTTGCTTCAGCTGTGATGTGCTTGTAGCATATCCAAATTGAAGCAGATGTATTATAAAAAAAATGAAGAAAGGATCGGAGAGAGGGTGTAGTTGGTTTAGGTTTGGCCCACGTTGGATTTGGGTCCGTACGAAAAAGAAAAAAAATGGCTCATCAACAAAAAGATTGAGAGATGAGCCTGACTAGGATTTTGGCCCAAAAATGCTTTACCAAGGTTTGATCATGGTTTTAGAGATTCAATTTAGGATTTTAGGGGTTTGCCTCGAGTTTGGATCAAAACCTATATGCTGTGTTTGATAAAACAGTTTTACAACTATTTATATTAAAAACACTATACAAATGGCATGCGTGCTACCAACAGGTTTTATAACATACATTTATTTAATTTTTTTAGAAAACAGTTCTATTTTAGATAATTATTCATCTTTGTAATTAATTCTAAATTCACTACTGAAATCTACAGGTTTCCCTAGGGTAATTTTCTTTCCCTAGGAAAATTTGAAGTGTTGTAGAGAAATTTTGCTTCCCTAGAGTGGTGTTTGAGAACCGTAGGGAACTTCTAGTTTCCCTAGAAATTTGACATTTTTCAGGGACGAATCAGAAGGCTGGTCTTATCCCGTGCCAGATAAGGGTTGTGGCGGTGTATATCCCTAGGAAATGCTACGAAACCACTGAATAGTAAAGAAATATCCTTCCACCGAAACTCCAAGTTTAGCGAGCCTCGTTTCCTTTTTTTTATTGTCCGGTCATCGTCTCTATCCTATCATTCTCCCCTGTCCACTTTCTCCATCCCCTCCTTCTCTCAGATCCAGGCGGCAGCGGCGCGGATCCGGTGTCCAGGCTTCGGTGGCTCCGGCGCATGAGCACATGGCGATGGATCCCGGCGGCGGGGAGAGCTCGTGCGGAGGAGTGCGGTAGCAGATCCAACGGAGGCAGCAACGCAGCGCACGGCGGCGGCGAATCCCGGCTCCGCCCTCCCGAGCTTGGACGGCCTCCTCTTTTGCCGCGCTACTCCTCCTCGCATTGAAGACCCGCGCGCTGCCTCAGATGGCCGCCTCTCCCGTCGAGGACCAGCGCCGCCGGACGCCGGCCCCATCTGCTGCCGGCGCCAAGCGATTCCCTGCAACGACCAGCGCTACCCTGCTAGCACGGTAAGAACAACTCCTGCCAAGCTGAATGAATGGATCGATGAAATACGTGATGTCTTTTGTAAATTTTTTTTGTTGGTTCCGATCTGAACTGTCCTCTATCTGCCTCATGTAACCTGGATTCTGATGTGAATTTTGTTATCTCGTTGCAACATTGCAGGTTGAATGGATATATTTGATCTGACTTTTTTTTCAATGATGGGCATTGCAGGCTAAAAGATCAAACTGAATGTGTGCATTCTGGGAGGGCAATCGAAGTTTTCTTATTGGATTGGTAGTGTAGTCTTTGGTAGCTAATAGAGTGTTAGACATGTAATCTGATTTATTCTTCTGCTGCATCGCTGCCTGTGTAATCGAAGACATGAAAATATATGTGATAAAATGTCTAATCAAGATATTCTTTTTTATAACGTGAACTACAATGAATATATGAGAATAATACGGCACAATTATTGCCACAATTAAAATAGCCACAAATAATAAACACGCAAATAAAATTTTAAATATTCCTTCCCTACTAGTTTAAATAGTAAAGAAGCTTTCCACGTTGGACATCATGCCGCGTAAGCATGTTTCCCTACCGGTTGTAAATCCTGGGGAATGATTATTTCCCTAGAATTTTTGTCAGAAACCGCAGGGCACTCTCTGTTTCCCGTCGAAACAATCCCTAGAAACGTTTCCCTACCGAAACTCCTAGGGAAAATGTTTCCCTACGGTTTCTTTAGCTTTTCTCTAGGAATTTGGCCCTAGGGAAACCAGCAGTTGTTGGGCAATTTAGGCAATACAGTTGTTTTTTTTTTGAGAAACCGGGTATTATATTTCATATAAAGATTTTGGTGGTTACATCTCAAGTCTTACAAGAACACCCCTGAAACAAATAAAAATTACAACTCAGTCCTTGTAGACTCCCGGTCATTGTCACACCCGGATTTTCACAAAAACCCGAATGTGGCCATATGTGTGCCCAGGAAGTCCACGTACACATATAGCAAACAAATATGGTAAAACAGAGTTCAAATGCCTCATTTATTCATCAAAAAGTAGTGTTTACATCAGAGTGCTGCATAAATGAAATACTTAGATAGCGGAAGACTAAATAAACTCTCTCTAAGCGCAGCCGCATCCCACAGGGACTCTGACTGGGAGAACACAACTCAGTAGTACGGTAGGTCTTCTGGAAACTCAGCAGCAGACTCATGCACATCCCAATCTGTTACCCGTCCGGGATTTTGTTGAATAAATAGCAAGTGTAAGTAAAACAATTACTTAGCAAGTATAGCACGGGTTATGAAGGCTCAAAAAGGCTAGACACGGCTTAACTGCATTAGCACTTTTAGTTGGTTCGTTTTATCATTATCCAAGTTACTACAAGTGAATGAAATTTTTATATTCGATTTTAAATTTTCAGAAATCCTTTATTTAGCCTTTATTAATTATGGACAAGATAGTAAATAATATTAAACAAGACCAGAGCCATTATAGTTCTAGCGGTGGCGACAGGCTCCTGGGTTGCCGCTTTAAGAACCGGTCCTTAGAGGGAGACACTAGAACAAAGCACACAGCACATGCTCTAGCTCCCTAGTCCATGTTGCTAAAAAGCAGGTTTTGATGTTAAGGTTGAAGTGGACCATTAATACAAGTTTAACAGTTAAATAAAGGTGACAGTAGCTGCGCCTAGCAAAGTTCTACCCATATGCAATAAACCCAAGGGAAACAAGGATAGGATAATGAAAAACTAGGTACAACCTTAAAGGTAAAACAATTTAGACACATGCATGTATGAAATAATGTATTACGAGTGTGTAGGTAGCAAGGATTGTGTGGTAGGTAGCAAGGATTGTCTGTGCTATAACTTGCCTTCCTCAAAGTGCTGCTGCTGCGAGTCCGGCTCCTGAAGGTCCTCGTACTCAAACTCCAACGGCAACGGCTCACCGACTGGACACGAATCACCACACAAGCATCCACACAAGCCAATACATGCAAACAAGAGTATTCTATTAGAAACAGTACACCAACAGTGAAAACAATACAAAAACAGGAGCTAGAAATATTCTACGCTTCGCTACGAACACGTGAGCGCGATAATCACTCTAATCGGAGCTAAAACGAGAAAGTTATGGCATTTCTAAGCTTCAGGGGCTTATTTGTGAAAAACCGAGGACCTATACGTAATTTCGTATTAAAACAGGAGGGTTAACGTGCAAAAATGCGAAGGCTGGACCGCGGGTTCAAATTTTTAAAAGGTCAGGAGTTTAAATGTTTAAACAAATAAATCAGGACCTATCTGTAATTATTTTTGAACTGATCTGGACCGCGGGTTGATTGTCAGGAAGTTGGGGGTCTCTTTCGCAAAATAACCAGCGCTGACCGGTATTGACCTGGCTCGGACGCGTGGCAGCCGTTGGATCCAATCTGGGCGGCTGAGATTTAAAACGCGAAGGGGTATCGGCTGTTCTAATCTAGGCCGTTGGATCTGATCTGGACGTCCTCGATTTAAAACGCGAAGGGGTATCGGCCGTTCTAATCTGGACGGTCGATCTCGGATCGGACGGCCCACGGCGAGAAGCTCACCGGGGACGAAGACAGCGCGGCGGCGCCGCTCGGGCCGAGGCGGAGGGCACTCTCTCTTTCCCGTCGAAACAATCCCTAGAAACGTTTCCCTGCCAAAACTCCTAGGGAAAATGTTTCCCTACGGTTTCTTTAGCTTTTCCCTAGGAATTTGGCCCTAGGGAAACTAGCGCTTTCCCTACCACCAAGAAGATTTAGGCAATACAGTTGTTGGGCAATTTAGGCAATACAGTTGTTTTTTTTGAGAAACCGGGTATTATATTTCATATAAAGATTTTGGTGGCTACATCTCAAGTCTTACAAGAACACCCCTGAAAGAAATAAAAATTACAACTCAGTCCTTGTAGACTCCCGGTCATCCTCGCCACCGGCGGCCGGAGGACCCCGCCTGAAGCCGACCTCCTCTCCGGCGAAGCAACAAAGGTTTTTGATGCCGACTTGTGTAGCTCGTCGAAAACGACTTGCTTTGTACCCGCTGAACGCCCCGGCTGGAGAAGATGGCTGGTAGCCATCCCATCGTCGAAACTGAGGAATCTGAAGCCACATATCAGAGCCCCCAGCTCGCCGACGCACGAGGAACCCCGAGGGGAAGCAAAACCACCAAAAAAGGTGGGAACCGAAGTCCAACCCGACATCTCGAGTTGGTAGACATACCTCCCTAAATCTTCACCATAGTGGCCAGCCTCACCAATGTCGCCGGAGAAGATGAGAGAGGAACAAAAGACAAGCCCAAACAGCTTCAGAAAAACACCATAGATCTGTCGAGCTCGTACTCCTCGCTGAAGTCGACGTCGGCAGCAAAGTCGGGGAAGCCGCCGTGGATGTCGAAGCCAAACGCCATGCATCCACGTCGTTGCTTGCTGCAGACACCACCCAGAAAGAAGATCCCATGCCACATCTCCGACACGGGGTAACCTAACCCTAACCTATGTAGCATAAGTCTACTAGATACGAGTATATACAGACCCTCCGTCGATTCATCCGTCCTCCCTCCTCCCCTGACGCTGGCGAGAGCACTAGAGGCAAGGTGGCGGCGAATCGACGGGGGAAACGGAAATCACCCCCGGTCGCCGCTCTCACCTGTAGCTGGGGCAGAGAAATCGAGAAAGATCGAGTCTGCAAGCTCTGCAGGCAATACAGTTGTTGGGCATCCCACGCTGCGGATTCAGCCTTTGGCTGTTGGGCCGTATTTCTAGCGCTGCGCTCAACTGGACTTTACTACTTAACAGAAGGACCAGGCTGGGCTTCAATTTATCTTGGCTCCGATATCGCCGAAATTGGCTCCATCAACGTCTCTCACGGCCTGCTGCTACATTTGCAGAAAGAGATGAGATGCTTGGATAGGGGGATGTGTGTTTAACTTTTTAATCCTGCAAGCTGAATGAGTAACCTCACGTGTATTCCAGATGCTGCCACTACTGTAATTCATTTGAAAATCGCAGTAGGTTTTGGACCTTGACTTTACCTCGGGCACTTGAGTTCAAAACTTGAGATGCCAGTCAAACACGTTCAGAAATTTGTAATTGTTAATACATTACTAAACTAAACTGCAACTGCTAACAGTAGTACTTTGCAAGAGGAGACGTACTTTTGTTCCAGATTAAATATATTTGACTCTGACTAAGTTTATAGAAAAAAACATTAACATCTACACTGTCAGAATTAACATACCCGATACAAAGCATGCACAATTATTGGTCACCTACTCGTATATATTGTGTCACGTACTGTCAGCTGCAAATCAAAAGTATATTCTCCATACAACAACAAGCTTAGGCCGCCGACTTTGACAGTACAATATATACAAGGATCGATCAGGAGGGCTGGGTGCAGTTGGTGTCGCCGCAGCCGCAGGTGTGTGGCGTGAAGGCGCAGGTGCCGTAGGGCTTCCCCGGGATGTTGCAGTCGATGGAGTAGCAGCAGCTCGTCTCCACGCAGCAGCTGCTGCTGCTCGCGTTCGACGTCGAGCAGCACCGGCACCCCTCGCAAAGCTCGAACGGCTGATACCCCTCCGCCTCTGTCGTCCTCGCCGTCGCCGGCAGCGCCATGGACCGGTACACCACGCTCCGCACCGGCACGTACTCCGACAGCGATCTCCCGCTCTGCTTCTGCTTGCCGCCGGCCAACTTCATGTTCATGCTGCTGGATCGTCCTGCTTGTTCCATCACCCGGCCGGGAGAATTATATTACAACTGAATCAAGAACAGCACACGGTCTATCGACCGGACGGCCTCAGATAATCAATCCAATCGTACCTTGAGCTTGGAGGGACGACGTGATGAGGAGGAGGAGGGCGAGAGCGGTGAGACAGATCATGGAGGCGGCACTGCTGCGATTGGCCATGGCGCGCGAAAGAATTTGGTTTGTTGTTGTTGGTGAGATTTGAGATTGTGGAATGAAAGAGGGAGGGAGGAAAGGCTGCGAGTGCGAGCGAGGAGTGCTCAATTTATAATTATAGCTACGGAGTGGAGTGGACAAATAGTATCTTTGGAGGACACCAAGAGGCGAGCATTTGTCAAATAGTATTCGACGCCAAATTTGCCCCTCCTCCGGAACTCAAATAAGAGTGCCCCAGGAATGAAACTTCTGGAACTCAAAATGAAGGACATTCCTAAGATTCACAAATAAGAATAATAGAAAGAAAAAGCGAGAATTTCAGAAAGTTGAGCGCTCGACTTGTTGTGCTTGCCAGCTAATGAAAGCGATTGAGATGTCTATGACAGTAAAGAGACTATGATGAAACTATGGATCTTTAGGTGTAACTTCCAGATTATATTGCGCCACGAAAAGCAAGATTAAAAAAAAAGAGCCTCTTCTAGATGTAGCAGGAGGTAGCAAAATCATAACTTGGATTTTGGTATCTAGAATAATAGTAGTACCAAATTAAAATTTGGTATCTCGGTGCTACCTCTTGATGGATAAAAGTACACATAATCATTTGAGATAGAATTTTCTGATATAGTAGATTATAGCATGCATGCTCAACACTTTTCCTAACTTTTAGCATGGAATTTATATCGGTTTATTACACAAATGAGTTTGTGTAACGGGGACATAGAAAAATTTCTCAGAATGAGTGCCCCATGAGAAGAACCAACTGACAAAAGCATATAGGAGTGCCGAAGTGCTGATGAAACAGAAGATATAGGAGTGTACACATTAGTCTAAAAACTGAATCTATATTTTTGGATCAGACTAATTGTGACCAAATTATTTGAAAAGCAATATGCTCATACTCTGTATGGTGACGGTTTCACCAACAAAATACTGAAGATTTCTGGAACTCGACACCCAGGAGGTTCTTAAGTTCAAGTTGTCAATAGTGAACTCAAAAAGATTCTGAGCTTGCCAACATAATGCATGGTGATCATTTGTGTCACGCATTCTTTTTTCTTTTGTCCTTGACATTTTCTTTTAAGATGACCAGCTACCAATTAAAAGCCTCATTTGGATTTGACAGGATAAGGTACACGCATTCTTTTTTCTTTTGTCCTTGACATTTTCTTTTAAGATGACCAGCTACCAATTAAAAGCCTCATTTGGATATGACAGGATAAGGTAACACTGATCGACTAGCTGATGACGCCCTACCAACATGGATTCCTTTCCGTCCATCCTATGAGTCAGATTAGATACATGAATGACCCTAATGGTGACACTTGTTTGGTTGCTACTACGCTCCATATGCTTTCCATGCACAAACTTTTAATTTGCCATGGTTTTGTGTACATCAGCTAGACTTCTTCTCCACCTCACGCGCGACGTACGTGGCACCATGTAGTGCGATGGATGATAGCGATGGCGACCATGGCTCGACGGCATCAGGAATTCCTTTGGCGTTATGATACTACCTATTATATACAGTGACTGATGAAAATGACATCTGCTGAACAACTTACTTTGCTCTGAATTTTGAAACCAGCTCGAGGACCTAATCGATCATTCTGTCAAATGTTCGGGCGAATCGGTGTGGTTTGGTGAACTTCATGCTGAAGATTATTGTATAAGCATAATTCTCAGGTGCAGCTGATTAAGCGTGCACGGTCATGTGATGGGGCCAAAGCTCATCATAACGGTGCATCGCCATCAACACCTAAACAACTTGGTGACTATGGCAGCAACAAGGTTTTTTAGTCACAAAAAGCAGGACGATGCACTTGGATCATTTTCAGTATCTCAGGCAATCGCACAGTGCTTCATGAGGCCATGCGAGTGGAATTTCAGACGGCAAAAGCATGGCTCCAGCCATCGTTCCTCCACGAATAAGTTTCTTATATGCTTTTCACAATAACAACCCAAAAAGATTATGAGCTTTTTTGGGCCTTGGTATTTTCGTTTTAAATGATCGGCGACCAAATAAAAGCATCATGCATTTGGTTAGGACAGGGGATAAGGTAGGAGCACACTGATCGACTAGCTGCTGCACCAACATATGCATTCTTTTCTGTCCATATCCCATGAGTCAGATTAGGGACCCAAATGGTGACTTGATACTCCGTCTGCTTTACCTGGACACATTTGGCTTGAAGTAACGAAACATTGGTGTCCCCCTTCATTATGAACCGGAGAAATAAAACAGATATGTTATGCATGATCAGATGATGAGATGGTAGGACGAATCGTCATGCTGAAGGTTATCGTTGTGCTGCAATATGTCAGTAAACAGGAAGACACCGAGCGAGCGAGGTTTCTTATTACTGTATGTAGTTGCAAAAGCGAAATAGATGAATAATAATGGTCGATAATGACGTATTAACTAGAAAATTGCTTAATGCTGCCGCCGAAATAGTTAGCTAGCTGGATGGAATGGACAGGGAAGCGCGCATGGCCGCAGCCGACGAGGCGGGCCGAATCCACCGACGGGCCTCCACAAATTATTTCCCAACCGTAACCATCGGATTCAACCAACGGTTAGGATGATTCGTGGTGTGAGCATTGGATGCACGCACGCACGCAGTGACGACGGAGCGTGCCTTCGCCATGCCTCCGAGCTTCACCTTCTTCGCCACGGCGGCCGCCGCGCGCGCCACCGGCGACCAACACGAACAGCCCATTGTCGCCGGCCAAGGTTAGAGCCGCCGGCGCATGTAGTTGGAGTTGGAGGTGCATGGCGATGGGGAGTTGGTGACCGCGCATGTTGCCTCCTGCACTGACATCCTCAAGCTCAGCCGCTGCGAGGTGAGGTGCGCAACTGCGCACCGGCCAGTGGTTCAGACTGCAAGCAGGTTCTCGCTTGATCAAAGCATCCTCAGCAGTGTGTGTGCCGCAGTAAGAATTTAACATCTAACAGAATTGGGCCACTTCTTTCTGCTTCAGTTCAGGTGAGGTCCGTCCAATGCTGAACTGCAGCCAAAGGATCTGTCTTTCTGGAGGTTCCTGATCGATCTCACAGCGTCACCGCACAAACTAACAATGTGGCCTCTGTCAAAAATCCAATCAGAGATGAAGGAAATCGTCAAAGGAAAACTTCAGAAACCGAACGACCACCGAACAGAGAATCTATTAAAGAAAAGAATTAGAACCAAAGTCACTGACAAGTGGAGAGTAGCACGAGGAGATTTCAAGGCCGTCCTCATCTCACTGACATCCATTGGCAACGTTCTATTAAAAAAAATAAGATTGCTGTTCATTAAAAATATTGATGCTTCAAAACATAACTTCGTGTCTACAAACTGGTACAGCCTGAAAAACAGCCCCACTGATCGGCAGCCATCCAGATCAAGAACGCAGACAAGGGTAACAGCATCAATGTGAGACCTTAAGCAATTACACGATGCATAAAGAGGTCATACAACTACAGCTTTAGATAACAAAACAGTGACTGCAGTCATTCATTCTTCCCTGTGGCTGCATACCAAACAAGAGAAACTTTTCAAGAAATTCAATACGAATTGATTCCACAAATATGGACAACGCCACCATAACCTTTTAACGGATCTTAGTTCTGCCTTTCATTTATAGGATGTTAATCCTGAAACCCCACCAGTTTCGGCAGGGCTCTCGGTCAAGGAAGACCACTGTGAAAATTAGAGGGCCTTACAAGCAGGCAGCAGCATGCAGATCAAATTTACACATCAAAACGCTGGCCAAAACCCCAAAAACCCAAACCCACACAGCAGCACAGAACAGGTGCACGCTTGCACCCACACCACCCATGGTTTAGACCTCGCAATATACAACTGAATCTATTCCAGCATCAACTGAAACATCACCATCACCTCACTCTGCATGCTGGGACAGCCGGGGAGCACTTGGGGTTTGGGATGGCCCTAAAGTGGACGCTGTTCCCGGTTAGCAGAGGATTTATGAATACAGATGTGTATAAGAGACAGGCTGCAGGCTTTGTGAGCAGCTCTGACCGAATACTGCCCCTCCAGTTTCGGGTCGATGATTTGGAGAAGTCTCCTCTTGTCATTGAGCTTGGGAAGGGCCCAGTCAACCAAGCTCTGCTCCCTGCTGGGCCTTGACTTGTCGATTGACTTGCGCCCTGTCAAGAGCTCCAGAAGGACAACGCCAAAGCTGTAGACATCACTTCTAGCAGTCAAGTGACCTGTCCATCAGGTATATACATGAGAAGAGTACACAAACGAAGAAAAATACTACATACATGTGTACGCTTTGGTCATACTTTGGTCTAAAAATGTAGAAACAAGCAGTAAACAATCTGTATGTGATATCACATCATGCATTATGAACAATACAAATTGAGACTATACATTTTGCTACAAAGTAATATCCAAACACTGGAAGAAGTAGGAAACGGAAATATATGTGATCTCAGCTCATGGGGTAGAAACAGTAGTTTTGTGTCTGGAAATTTTACATGGAGATGGAGAAGTTCATATCTGAATAGTCAGATGATATCTTCGAAGGAAGGCAATTACCAAGCATAGAGAAACAAGAAGGAAAATACCAGTCATGACGTATTCAGGAGCAGCATAACCATAGGTTCCCATCACCCGCGTTGATACATGGGTCTCATCACCTTCCGGACCAGCTTTTGCCAGGCCAAAATCAGACAGTTTAGCCGTATAATCCTGTGGCAATGGAAACAAAAAGATAAATAATCATGTCAACAAATATTATATGCATTCCCAATGGATAATATGCATATAGAACTGAAAAGGGAGAAAGCATGAGCAAGCAATTAACACTCAACAGAGTCCAGCAGAATATTTGAGGTCTTAAAATCTCTGTAGATGACGGGTCTTTGAGCATTGTGGAGGCAAGCAAGCCCTTTTGCAGCTCCCAATGCGATTGACATCCTAGTACCCCAGGGTAATGGCATAGCTGTCTCTGAGAACATGAAAAACAGGATATGTGGTCAATACAATTTCATTCCTCTGAAATAGAAGTTCATTTTGAATGAATCAAAGAAAATAGCGTACTGGCATTACATATCATACATGCTAGCAGTGGAAAGAATTCAGTAATTTATTCTTTTATTGAGGACATTGCCAATGTGTATAAAGCATCAAGAAATGTAGCAAGTAACAACTATAGTCCATAATTAGAGGAGCATGACAAACATCAACAGATGCAGAAGAACTTAATACGAAGGTGTCGTAGTGTGTAAATGTGAAACAGATTACTTTTTAATAACTTCCAGCAGATAATGTTTAAAACAACTGCATTTGTGCGTCAAGATTCAAGAAATTTTTAAAAAAAGTCGTAAGGTCAAATTGGGAAGTTGCCCAAAAAGATCAATACAGAAGCCAGAAAATAGATGGTAGCCAGCTAGGTACCACCTGTATTCAAGCGAAACAAACAGTTCAGCAAGCAAGTAATCATCCAGGATGTTCAGTCATCAGAAAGTTCAAGAGTTGGATGCTCAATGATTATTTTGCAAAATTTGAAATAGAATGAATCAGTTGTTGACAGGTAAAAAAATATACCAAAGCATATGATGGTTAGAGAAGTTGGGTCATACCAGCAATAGTTATGAAAATGATAAATGTAACTCTATCATCAACATTTTTTATCAGCTCAAGGTGTTGTGATCAGTGGACAGCATTCAAGAAAACAGAAGACAGTGTGTAAAAGGTGGCATCACAGAAACTAAGGTATGATATCATTCACAAACTGAGAAAGAGGAGCGAAGGATTACTTCGGAATAAGTGGTTTTCTAGACTTCCTCGAAACATGAACTCATAGACAAGCAGCCGGTGATCATCTTCACAGCAATATCCAATCAACTTCACCAAATTTGGATGCCTTAATTGTCCCAGGAAGTTAACCTCAGTCTGACCAAAGGAAAAAGAAGATGGATAAACTTTTTTTTTTGCAAAACATAACACTGAAGTAATAATTTTGGCATGAATAAGCATGGTAGCTATCAAACTCCATGTGCAAAAATATGCCAATAGCATTTTACTAGCAGTCATTCACACTTGCTTAACCATTAAAAAACCACATTTGCGCATGGCTTTCCATCGTAATGCATCAGGTTCCTTTTCTTGGTAATGTTGATTATCATGGGCATGCAAGTAAAGTAAGCTATTATGTTTAAATTTTCAAGCATTAAAATTAATAGCAACTTGGATACTCACAAGCCATTCTCTGTGCCCTTGATGTCCATCTTTGTTGAGCACCTTGACTGCAACAGGCAGTGACTTCAGCCCAACCCTGACATTCTCATCTATATAACCCTTGTAAACGGTCCCAAATCCTCCTTCGCCAAGAACATAATCAGCACGGAAGCTCTTTGTGATTGTTTCAAGCTCAAACAATGTGAAGGCAATCACATCATTGTATATGGAAATGTTCTTGGCATCTTCAATTTTCCTAGGTGTTGAAGGATCACTTAAATCTGATGACGTGCAGTTGTGCTTCCTATCGGCATTGGCGTTCTTGGCAGGATGTTGTAACAAGTGGAGCTGCTGAACTGAGAACATAGTATTCAAGAAGGAATATAAGGCCTCAGCAAAACAAAAGGATGGAAAAATGATGTATAGGATGAAAGTATCAAAAGCTATCCACTAGAGAAAATCCTCACGCTCAATTTTATGTATAGGTCACGGATATATTAAGAACAAAATACATGATTCAACATTCAAGGATTCACCTAGAACTATCAGCATTTGTAAACAGGGTTGAATGAAAAGGTAGCTACTCATGCTGAAATAAAAAATTTCTACTAGGAAATTGTAGAAATAACATAAGAACAGGTGGAAATGAATGAGTTGCCAACTGCTAGCATCCATTAAATGAACTTTTCCCTACAATAATAGCTTATACTATACTTATATTTCCGAGTACTAAGCAGGGAAAAATAAAGAACGGACAAATTTATTACAGCAAAGGTGAACAGGGCAGGGGACCAGATCTACTGCACAGTTGCATGTAAATTATAAAACATCAAATTGCTTTAGAAAATGCAAGTAGAAACTGGAACAGATTATGTTTATTCAACTTGGAAGATCGTGGTTTTTTATCCATGCGAAATTGGAAGTCAATAGTGAGGAGGGCACAGAAATTGAAGCAGACGCTGGGGGAAGTGCCATTCGATTTTCGGAATGTACAGTCTAAGTAAGTTTTCGATACAAAATCAAGAAGATGTGGAAGCACAAGAGCACGGGAACTTGAACAGAAGATGCATCAGAGAAGAGATCACAGATCAACAACTTAGAACATGACAAGAAGAATCAAACAAGTCTTCAACCAAAGAAGAAAAAAACGTGAGCAAATGCAGTAAAACCAGAGTTCTAAGACTGGATTCGTCTCCAAGGGGAAATCAACGGAACAATTCATCAAAAAACTCACTGAAGTATTAAAGGAAACATTTGAGCAAAAAATAACCTGCGATTTCAATTGAGAAGATATTTCCTCTACTTGTACCAGGGGAAACCCAGGCTCTCATTCTTGGCAGGTTGCTTCATGCCATCCGCCCTCTTCCTCTGACGCGGCGATGACACGAGGTAGACGACGGCTGCAGCTGCGGGCGTTTCCTCGTTTAGTGAGGGGAGCAAAGCTGTAGGCTTCCCCTTCCTTTCTGTGGGTGTGGGATGCGGGCAGCTTCTTGTGCAGGAAGGAGCACCAGCAACGCTGCCTCAACCGTTAGAGCTGACTGTGGATGAGTTGTGAGCCGTGTGAATGTGGGCGAGAGTGTGCGCTCAACTCAACCTGGTAATAAACAAAGCCAAAGGTGGGGGAGACGGGTGGGATCTCTTAAAAGGTGCTGCCGCTGCTGCTTCACTTATGATCACCTTGACTCTGTTTTGGGTTTCAAGTATTAGACTTTTGTATTTCTACAGTTGTTCACAAATGGTTCTTTGAACAATGGATAGCTAGAACTCGGATTCAGTTTAGATTTTTCAATTTATGAAAGCTAGAGCTCCGAAAATAGAGGGATCACAGAGATACGTAAGCATGGTGGTCGTAGATGGAGAGACAGGACAGCGGAATGTAGGGAGGCATAGTATACATAGGCAATGGTGGGCACTAGCCTAAGGAAAATGGCGGTTGTTGATGTCCAGTCGGAGAAAGAAGAAGAAGAGAAGAGAATCGTGCCAAACACAAATGAAACGGTCGGAACAAACAAATTATCCATAATGATCTATCACCGTTTAATATGCATCCAATGGCTGTGAACACATATTTTAAATTTTAAATTTGAGAAAATCTAAGCCGACCGCTTGTCGAATAATTTTCATATAACTCCAAATGGCATATTCGGTTTCTTACAAAAAAAATGAATTCACTTTTATCTTGTTTCTCTTCTACTTCAAGATGCCTTAGTCCCATTTTGGATTTTTTTTTTTCAAGCCCCTTTTTATATTCTCCTTTTATCATGCCTCCCTCTTGCCTTTAATGTATAGATCTACTTAATTATTGGATTTAAAAAAAACGTTTCCACCATTCCTACATCAGCTTTGTTCATACTCTCGTATATTATGGGTATCGGGGAGTAAATATATAGATGAGCACAAGATAAGAGGGACCATAATGGTGAACCAAAAGTAAAAAAAATGTTGGGACAAAGTAGAATTAGTACTTATTAGTTTAGTAAAGCTGGCAATTACTTGTGATGAACAAAATAGAATGAATAGATAAAGCTCGTGGTGGGGTTGGGGTAGGTGCAAACTTGGAGAAGTAAAGGAAAAACGGGAGGAAAAATTGACATATGAATACGTTATAGTGGTGCTTTGTGGTGGTCAATTTAGTTCTCCCGGCACTATAATTTGTTGATCGTTGATTTTTTTATAGTTACCATTTTAACTGTTTTATTGCTATTTTTGCCACAGATAAGAGGCCAATGGATGATCTTACTGCCGTTTAAAAAAAAACACCAGACATGTGATTGTCCTGTTATCAACGGCTCCATAGATCATTGTGGATACACAGTCTGTAATAGTTGACTTACTGGATATTTTGGAGGTCTGTTCCGAGTGCTAGTACCAAGTAGGTACTACAAGGTACTAGGAACATGAGCAGAGGGATCCACCAATTCTTAAAGATTCCTCTTGCTGTATGATTATTTCCTTGACATTTCTGCAAATGGTTTAATAGGTACCACAGAAGAGATATTTCCGGCCCTGACAGAAAAAAGGAAAAGAAAAAAAACTCAGGATCTGAGTATATATACATGATGTTGTCTTGAAATGGATCGTTATTATTATTACTTTGAACAAAAAATTAGTTGCCTTTCTTTTCTGTCACATTTCTTGAGGTAAAAGCTTCGTAGGGATTGTCATGGACAGCATGATCTTTTCAATTAAAGCAAGAGAAAATAAAATAGAACAGTTTGGGCTGAGGACGGAGGATATTTCATTTCAATGTCCCCTTTTCTGGTGATAGAAAGGTCGTGGGCCATGATGTGAAGTTACAACCACTTAATTGCTTGTCTCCAACAGAAATGGAAAGGATGGGAGTTTATGGCCACGATGGACGACATCCACATACATCTCACACGCACTATCTAGCTTTGGTCATGAACACGTAGAGGAAACCAAGCATGAAGATGAAGTTGTTCATGAATAAAGCAAGCATGCGAGTGCAATTGTTGAGGCCAGAGTTTAATCAGCATTGTTTTGTTAGAATCAAAACCACGATGTAACTACACTTTTCACTCAATCATACTTGTGGGGCAGTGCATACCAATGCCTGATTTCACACACATGGGATATATATATAGAAAGAATGAGGCAGAGCTGGCTGCATCCGCATGATATACGAAATGGGATGGAAAAAGCGCAGCGAAGCAGGCCCTCCATTCATTGAGGTTTGAGAGAAATGAATTGGAGAAACAGTAGGACGGACCACGGGCACAGGCAGGCAGGCAAGCAGAAAAAAGATTGCTGCTCATACATGCATGTGCAATTGTGCACGGGTGGCTCCGGTCACGGCCAGCAACAACAGCAGCCAGCTGCTGCTGCTGCTGCATCAACATGAGCAGAAGCAGCAGCAGCAGCTGGGCGGGGACTGATCTGATGAGCACGAGGAATGAGGAACTGATCGAGAGACCAAGCCAAGTGGCAATGGCAAAGCGTGTGTGTGAATAACCTTAACCTCACCCTGTGATGCTTTAGAGGGGTACGAGCACGACGGAGGCCCGTGGCCTGGCCATGATGGGAGCAGCGAGTCCAGTGCAGAGACAGAGATGCATGTGATGGTGCCGCCATGGAGATGATGCTTGGGATCCATGTTCGTTGGTGGCCTATAACTGCCAGCTGCTTAATACACAGCACAGCGTGCAGTACTTACTGCAATGATATATTGATGCAGTGTAGTGGCAAGAGCTAGCAAAGTTCGTTGGCGATAAAGGAAGGAAAGGAGGCGGCATGGCATGGCATGGGCAGGTAAACAAATGCATTGCACCGCAGTGACAGTTGGGGAGGGAGAACGTGCAGCTGCAGTGTTTGGCTTTGCCTTGCAGGGTTTCAGTTCAGAGCGCCATGCTGCTCATCATTAATTAGGCCACGCAAACTACATTATCAGGTCATTAGCGTACATGCTAAAGCAGATCGAGTCGTCGTTCGATGATGAACATGGCGGATTCTTGAGATGAACAGATAAGAGTTTATCATTATTCAGTAGATTTTTGTAAAGTAATCATCCCTAGATGCATCGCATTTGCATGCATGCTAGATGTCAACTTGTAGTGAGACGGGCATGATACGTGCAACGCGCTTGTCTTGCTGCGATCAAGCAAGAATCCTGTTGCGATCAAGCAAGAATTGTATATGTGATTTACGCCTGCAAGAGCGTACGACGTGCACGCACATGGTTACAAGTTTTAAGACTCCTTGGGATGCGTTAATTACATACTAGTTAGATATATAGCAGAAGGCTGCCGCCGGTGATATCATTGTTAACTACTCTAGGCGTTTGTTAGTTCACGCCAAAAGTTCTTCACTGGAGGAGTTTTAGCTAGATTTCCTAGTTGTTTTTCAAGCGCACGCTCAGCTACAGGACAAAATTAAAGCTGACCTGCTCTTCTTTTTTTTTCCCCGTCTTCTATTCAATTTCAGTCCTACTGAGTACTAACGCATCAGCAAGCACATGCAAGGATCCATCGAGCTGAGGGAGCCATTGATTGAGCGTGTTTGGATCCTTGATCTTATGAAAACTAGTTTCCCTAAAACACATTGTGGACTAATTATCTGGAAAAGGTTGTTTGGGAACTTTCACCAACATGGGTTGGGTACAAATGAAATTTTGTTTACAGTAAATTCAGAAATATGCATTAATTTCAAAGTTTCCAGCGTCCCATATCTTTGCGGCTCTGCCGGCCTTTCCAGTTATCCCTCCGATCCGGTGGCGAGGACGGTCCAGCAATGGCACTGATGGTTGTATAGAGTTGCTAGTTTAATTTGGTCCCCTAGCCATCCTACTTTGGCGATTAGGCGGCACTAATGGCTTCATGTCGTGTACATCCTTGGCAGTGTCAGCTACTAGGGTAGTAGATCGAGTTCGTAGTATTGTCTTTTGGAATAATATTGTTCCTTCAGCTTTCTCAGTCAACGCTACATTCAGGCTTCAGCATATATGGCCGAAGGGCTCATGAGGAAGGAGTTCTTCGGGGTTGTGCTTTGTCATATCTAAAACCAACCAACATCCTATCTCTCTATCCTTTTTAAAAATTATAAGACATAATTTGATCGTCCAAAATCACGTTTTAACAAACAATTAGCCTGCCATAATTTGAATCATCCACCATAAAATTGAAACCATTATATTCGTACTTAAAAAACGTCTCTAATTATTATGATTTTGTAACTATTAATGAAATATTGTTCAAGTCATACTTCGATTTTGACAGCCAAATTAAACTATGGCTTATAAAACCGCATGGAGGAAGTATATATATATATTATACTCCTGCAAGATATATTATATATATATGCATGCAGGCATGGGTTCCACGAAGAGAAAAGTGTGGAACAACAAGTTGCAAGGAAAGGCACAAAACACGCATGAGCACATAATTCAGCATTTTCATAAATTTGAGGCCCCAAGATGGAAGAAATAAGATGGAGATGACACCTGACAGGCATTTGATAATCCCAGTGACCAGAGCCTGACCATGTGAGAGAATCGTTCGCGCGTCAGAGCTGGTCTGCTCCTTGGAAAGATGATGCAACAGCCGGATCTTGGTCTTGTCCCACAGGATGAGGAGCACGCCCTGAATTGTCGCGTCAAAACCACCAATCCATCAGCGAAAATCTCTCGCCTTCTCCATTAATTGTTAGACCAAAGAAATCGATTGATGCCCTCTGTTGAATGGATAGCATACTAGTTCAACTCAACCCCTGAGCAAAGGGAAAGAAAGAAAGATAAAGCATTTGCTTTCTGCTACGTGTGTATGGTCAGGGAAAGACACATCAAAAGGACGGTGCAAAACTGCTGATGACTGGAGAACAGTTCCTCTACTCCCTCAGCAACTTTTATATCATCCCCATGCGTGCAAATCCGAAATGATTTCCCAAACAGAGCAAGCAAACACTCGAGTCCATCAACTCACGCGTGCTCACAATGAAATACCAGTATTTTACTACCACCACAGTCCACAGCTGCAGCACCTTATCAGTAGTCATGCATGTGAGTGAGTCAGATGAGCAACACAAAGAAACAGGCGACAAGTGTCCTAATCCAAAATCAAAGCGAGACCGATGTTGGCAAGCAAATCAATAAGTGGACATATGATATACAGTAGAAGCTGCTCGCAAGAGACCAGGCAGAAGCAGCCCCAGCACCAGATGTGTGCCCCCGGCCGCTCTGAATGCAGATCACAGGTAGCACATCTCTTTCCGTCCGCGACAACGTGTAGCGAAGCAGCAGCCAGGGAGCCCACAGGCCCAGCACCTTGGCAGCAACCATTTGTCTAAATTCAGTTACTCACAGATCCACATCATATCATTAGATCCCAACGTGTCACCAACCCACGTTCGGTTCATCCAGCTATCCCAGGTGTACCATCAGACATGGTTGCTATCGCCGACAACAGACAGTCCTTGTTCATGAACACAACGGAACTCAAACTGGATTTGCGAGAAAAGGACTGCCATAAGATCAATGCGCATACAGTGCCGATGGGAAACATCGGCAGCGAATAGTTAATCACGCTAACATTCAGAGTTTCATACTGTACCGCACAATTCCGAGAGGGAAAATACTAAACTATAGATCTCAAATGTAACTCAGCTGGCAACAACAACCGAAAAAGGCACATGTACAGGAGGAAATAAGCTGGACTGCTGGAGAAAATGAGGAACACAATGGAAATGCCTCTAACCTCACCCATGCTGAAGAAAAGGGTAAAACTGTGGATCACCCAACTGTTGCCTTTGTCAAAGAAGGTTGGTTGGGATCTAAAATGATCCGGGCAGCAATTTTCGATAGAAGTTCTGCTGCTCATAACTTACTCCCCGTTGACAAAGCTTTTACCCTCATAGTACTTCTTCTCACTGGCTTCCTTCTTCTCATTTCGCTTCTGCTCAAGGCAAAATAACAGTGAACATGAATACAAATTGCGCCAGATTGATGGGCCAGAACAAATGAAAACCACACCAACCCCACATCAATGAACACGTTGCCATGCATAGTATGAGGAGGAAATATTGGTCACAAGGACTCAGCCAGTATTTAATGTACACATGCAAGAAACTTTATTCAAGCAATAATGCATCAGCACTTTTAAAACCAGTAAACAAAGCTCCCATATGCACATCATTGATATGAAGAGGACAAAATCAAACCACATGTGTAACTGTGAATATGTACTGTACAACATGCTGCATACTGCATATAGAAGACCCCCCCTTGGATATCACTACAAGTTACCTGGTAAGCCTCATGGTTAGCAACAATCCTCCTGATAATAGTACTTGTAGTGATATCCAAGGGGCTCTCCAGCATACGGTAAATGCCCATAGCCTTTGGAACAGCATATGGATTTGAATCATCCTGATAAATGCATGAAAAACTATTAGTTATCCATGTTGTAATCTACGCAGGTTCACAAGAGAAATGGTTTGCATAAATAAAAGTAAAACTTAATTACCTCCATAAAGTCCATGTTCTCAGCAATAGCTCCATGAACAACTAAGGAAATATTGAATGTGGTAATCTGCACATAAAAAAGGAAGGTGAACTCAGGCCACAGCCACACACATACTAGTGTACAATGCCCACATTTTCTCAGTATACTAGTGTTATAAGGGGTGCGCCTTTGGTTGGGACAGAAACTCAGTCATTGATAGTTTTCAGAGGCCTAGCAACAATGGTGTTTCATTTGCAAGCTGCTAAGATTTTCAGTTCCTTTGTTGCAGAGAGAGGATCAAAATAGTGGAAAAGCTTGACGACCAGCACTTTGTCAACTTCATTTTTGGCTCTTCTTTTGTAGTGATGTAACATGCACATAATCACTCTACAAAGACATTGTTTAGTGCAGGTGCTATCTGCCTATCTTTATGTTTCTTGGCTATCCAAATCACGAGATTCATTTTTTTACATTTTCTTCGGCTATGGGTATGAGCCCAGGTCCTTTTTTTTTAACATTTATTTAAGCTATGAGAATCTGTGATTATGGAGAATGTAAGAGCTTTCTTCCTGTTTATAACCAAATAGGGTGTAGTCTCTAGTCATTTCTGTCCAATGTAAATAGTGCATCCAAAATGGAACAAGGAGTGTTAATGGGTCTACAGCTATTTGAAATAGGATTTAGACCTCAACCAACTATTTGCTAACTTAAGCACTATAACTTGTAAATAACAAACAGGAAAATAAAGATACAATCATTATATTACCTTATGGTCTGATCTGTGTGAATGCCCACAAGCAAAAAATCTCCAAGTTCTCGAGCAAGTCGTAATATCTGCGTGGAACAAACTATAAATACAAGAATTTATGAATTACTATGTTTTGGAGGGTTAATTTTAGTTTGCTCTATGCAAAAACAGAAAAAGAAAAATATAATTACAGACAACACAAGCATACACAGGCATTTGTGTGTCTAAACTTACATATGACACAGATGTAATGGTTTTCTCTTTCTTTCCAATTTTCGGGTGGGTGGGCATGTGGAAAAGAATTCACATTTACCTCAACAAGTCCAGCATGGAATAGATCAAAAGCACCATCTATGTAAACAATCCTAGAATCTGGACCTGGGCCCTGCAGGGAATGTCTACAGTCAATAGAACTGATAGTCAAAGGAAATGAGTATCCAACAGTTGGTCTTGGAACGTCAGTGAACATCCCAAGAAGTGAGATATTAATGCATGTGAAACTGGAGAAGTCATACCCTGCTATTTGAAAACTGAACTATTCGCCTAGATGTAGGAAGAAAATGAGATACTCTAGTTCCACTTCCAGATCCACCATCATCAACTTTCTGGCCATGTCCACTACTGAACTGCCTTTGCAACGAAGAGTGGTTGTGAGCATCAGAAGATCTCTCTCTAACACAAAGAAGCATCCGTCCTATCATGATTCATGAAGCAATACTTAATCAACATGAAAACAAACCTTTCCATCACCACAAAAAAGATCATTCAATAAAAATGATTTATTCATTGCCCCCAAAAAGATAGAAAAAAATGGAGCTCCACACCATTCTGAACAAGAAATGGGTACAACCCAAGACTTATGATGCATGGACTCATGGGAACAAGCACAACAGTGGACTGTTCATCAGTTAAACATTTGTTAGTATGACACTAGGCTCACATACTTTCCTACAGGACAAATGAGCTGAGGAAATATTTTCAACACTAGAGTTGATAACAAAAGAAGTTTTCAACAGATCTTGTATCAATTGCAGCATCAAAGGGTAGCTGTGAGATTCAATCAACAATAACCAGCAACAGAAAACTAGAACCTAGGTATTCCCTATTCCAGACCTCAATACAATCATTAGCCAAGCAAATTTTAACATAAAAAAACTGAATAGAAAAGGTAATTGTTCAGGGGAAAATGGAATTAGTACCAACAATGTCTGTTGTTGACACTCCCTCTGTCCTTTTGATCTGCTTGTATCGGCCAGCCTTTTTGGCGAGGGCATATGCATCAGTGCCATCTGGTAGCAAACAAGGATCGTCGCCATGGATAATGTAATCTATGTTGTACTCAGTGAATAGCTTGTTCATGAATTCTTCGGTTATGGCATAAGATGCATCTGGAATGATATCATCTACCCATTTCACAGCGCGGACCATTATCATTCTGTATTACCAAAAAAAGATGAAAGATCAGAAACTTACTATAAGACGTAGGAAAAAGGGAACATATATAAAACTGAGACAAAATAACACCACAAAATCAGAGGCGTAGCACTACAGAAACACATAAATTTCCATACAGCCAGGCCGCGCATAAAGGAAGAACACAATATAAAACTGAGACATAATAAAAACCGATCATATAAGGAGTATTTGCATATGCGAAGTGACAAACCAACTTTATTAAAGAGTCGTCATAAAAGCTAGTGCTTTTTACCCGTAAAGCCTTAACTCACTGTATGGATGAACCGATAGTAACTAGCACAAGAGTGCATAAAACCCTCTTGATTGTTCCCATTTTGTGCAGATTGCAAAAGTGGATTGGTCGAGAAAAATTGTGAATCCCAAAGCAAAGTTTTTAACAATTGTTCCCAAAAAAAAGTTTTTTAACAATTGACTACGAAGTAAAACTTAATACTGCTGAAATCCTCAAATAGAACTTTAGTGCTGAAATTGTGAGCAGGTAACGAAAGAAACAAAACATTACTTCAGTAACCTCATAGCCTGTGTTACGTTTGCTAGAATTACATGAGGCATGGCATGAGATATCAATAAGATGGTAGGATGGTGTGAAATTGAAGGTTTGGAGGGTACCTCTCGTGTGCGTTGCAGTGTCCGTAGTGCATCATGTCGAAGCAGCCGTCCATGTAGACGCGCACGGGGCGGCGGCGGCGGCGCCGGAGCCGGCGCGTGACCGCGTCGAGCGGCGGCAGGGACGGGATGGCCGCGGGCCCCGCGAGGTGGAGCGCGAGCACGGAGGCGCCCAGCACGATGCCGCCGATGACGCAGGCCGCCAGCGTCCGGGCGCTGCAGCCGGCGCTGGTGGCCGCCTCCATGGACACGGGCGGAGGAGATGCGGGAGGAGTGGTGGAGTGCGGTTTGCGCTTGTGAGAGTGGCGGTGGGATCTAGGGTTAGGGATGATGAGGGCGTGCGGGTGGAGGGGCTATCGCCATGCCATGGGTGGGAGGGAGGTGAGGAGGAGGGGGGAGGAAGACGGCGGTGGGGTGGTGGCGGCGAGGCGAGGGCGAGGGCGAGGCGGAGGACGAATGCTCTGGTGCCTCCGGGGAAAGAGGACAGGCTGCCATGTGGGGCCAAGGTGTCAGTTGAAGTGAGCAAGATCCATGACCCCACGTGTCATTGGTTATTACTTTTTCTTTCATGGATTCTTCTTGTATAGCAGGCATGCCAAAACGAGATGAGTATAGAGGAGGAGATTCGAGGAGTGACGCCTGGATTGGATATGCTCAACATATGCCTACACAGCACGATATCATTGCATCAGATGCGCACACATCTTGAGAGCAAAATTTGCTGAATATGCATATGTACGTATGGTTTCATATGGTCCAAACAAAGGCTAAAATGTGCACGTGTCATCTTCGTCCGTCGGATGTCCGAGCTTGTACAAGCAAAAGTCATTTTGCCGCCAACTACAGATAAAATCCAACACAGTGGTCAAACTAAAAAAAAACTTTTCTTTTTGCTTCTCCGACACATGTCCACGGTATTTACCGGCACGGAAAGATTGACTGCTTCTTCCTATACGTCTGGAACCCTTGAATGTGCTACGAGTTACACCAAAATGCCAGAGACTATTCAGATCACGACCTGTTTGACCGTATCCCACCTGTTCCCTATCGCGCAGACCTCACTCTGTCAAGGACAATAGCAATACAGTAATTGCACGAAAAGAAAACAGAAAAAAATTCTCTAGAAGCCGTGAAATCCAGGCAATATCTGTGGTTGTTTCGTTTTCAGTCATTAACAACGATTCATTTTCATCCATTTATAGCGCTTTTTTTGAAAGAAATTTATAGCGCTTTGCACAGCACCAGCGACGAAACATACTCCCGGCAAAGCTAAGATCAGATGATGAAACACACCGCTCTACATAAAAACAAGAGCCCTAAATCAGAGTAAGTAACACATGCGCTGGTCGGACCTTCTACAACAAAGCTGAATTTACAACACTTCTAAGGGGTGCACCACGGTATCAGTGAACCCAAGAGAGGTTGCTATGTCGCCAATCTCTCCAACTGCCAGCTTAGCTACAGCTAAAGTGCCATCTTTGCCTGAAGTTTAGTCAGTTCACTCATATCATTGGCCTGTTTGGAAGAGGATGTCGCTTTTGATAATGGTTCCATAGGCGCAGATTGCCTCGCCGGTAGTCTAGGCAACTCTTCCTCAAGCTCTTCCTCCTCCAGATCTTCCGGCTATGCTTCTAGCTCATCCTGTCGTTAAAAAGTAGCAAGAGATATTACTTGCAGGCCGTCCTTCCAAAATGAATTCTACTTGACTGGAGTTTGGATTCTATGAGCTTATACACATTTTAAACCAGTATAAAGGTAAGGGAAACAGTACCTCGTCAAAGTCAGCAGAAGCGCCAACTGGCGTCGCAAGTGCCTCCTGTATCTGCCTCATCAATGGCGTTTTCAATGTCATCGATGTTCCTGCAAAAGAATTACCCCGGACAGTTCGTTCAAGTACCGGTCATTAAAATTTCAACATATAATCTACATGTCAGCTATTTGTGTTAATTTCAGAAGGTACACAAACTCAACAACGAACAGACAGAGATATTGAATCAAGAATAATTTTTATTGTGCTCGTAGAAAATGTAGGAAATGATAACATTTTCAGTTGTAGTATGTTACAGCTTAATAAGCCATGATAGTGGTAACAAAAAAGCAAATGGAACCTTACAGTGATTGCTGAATAGTTTTGACGGCAGTTGATCCTGAACGCAAGGCATCAACAGTGTCAGGAGTTGCCTTTGCACTTTCAAGCATTATAATCTACAAATTAACTTCCTATCAGCTTATTGCAACCTTTTAGAAATTAGAAGCACTGAGAAGTGTGATCAATATTCAAGATCAAAATTGTGCATGCTTATTTTTCATCATCTGGTCATGAACTCGCAACTGAAAATTTGATAGCTGCTCAATTTATGTCTCATACTTGTACTCCAAGCCGTATCCGGCCTATATAATGACACCCCCCCATCTGGGGGGTGTGATGTTTGCCCAATATTCTACATGATCTTACTTAAATAATTATGTATAGAAAAATCTCACAACACTGTAACAAAACGTAAGACTAACAAATGTGCTTTCTCTAAAGTAATGTGCTTGCGTACCATTCTTGTTCTTCGATTTTGTATAATCCTTAGCCTTTTCGATTTCAACAGAACACTTCTTTTGAAGGAAACGCTCTTTCTTCTCCAGCATTTCTAGAGTCTACCCACATGAATAGTAAAAAATACACTACTGTGAAAGCTAAAACTAAGGTAGCAAGTAGATATATGGGAACCACATACATAATTTGCTGATTTGTTGACAACCACTTATGATGCAGATTGAGTCCCAGATGGAGGGACATGATCACAAAACAGATACATCCATAGTGTAGGCAACAGATACTATACATCATTGTGTCCTTGAAATTGGTAAGTGCTGAAATTTTTTCAACTAGGATTGGAAATAAAGCTGACCATCTAGAATTTAGTTGATTATATTCTTCTATACACATCCTACTTAAAGGTCAACATCTAGAATAGGCTGGTAGCTTTGTTCCAGAAGGACTTATTTATTCCTTTCTCTCTGTTTTCAAACATGAGGACTTCTAATCTTCTATCATTTTCTTTCATTCTATCTTCAGAAAATCCATGAAGTTCAGAAACCCACATGTATACATTACAACATTCAACTGAGGGTGTATAGGACTGTTTCATGACACTGGTTTTGAGTTTTGACATGCTTCCACTATGTTGTGTTTTAGGCCATATTCTTCTGGCATACTCTTCAGAAAAGCGGCAACAAGGGTGGTACCATTCTAAGAAAAAAATCCTTTATATATATTTTCCAAGTGATTAGTTTTCACTTCTAGAGCTTTTTGGATGAGAGCGTATTAAAACTTCATGAACTGAAATGCTCCTAATACAGTCTTATATTGACAACAAAAGAAGTTATAGAAGTTATAGTTCTCTGTTCAAGGATTTTGTTCACTACAACGAAATCATATTTATACGAGATACAGCCAATGGATTCAAGGGGCTCTCTTGGGACCCACATTTACTGTCAGAGAGATGCAGATTTCAAATATCAAGGCTTGATTACTTGAATGGGCACCCGGTATTATTTTCCATAATATAGTTTCTAATGTCAGTGGTCTATACTCGTATCATCAAAACTTTTTTTTATTGTTGAGAACTTAAATTTCAAAATCAGCACCTGTTGAACAAAAAGTAGGCACAAGTAGGCGAACTCTGTAACATGGAGCATGTATCTTAAGATAGTGATATCACTGAATCTTAACTACACATCCCAGTGCTTGAAAGGTTACAGTAAATTGATAAGGTGTTAGTTTGTTTCTGTATATCATAATGCTTGAAAGCACAAAGTATTCATTTCTGTTGAGATTTGATTTGTCCATTCGTTTGTGCAGGTTGACCATCATGCCCGGGACAGTGCTGATCCTGCTTGCTGGGCGCTTCATGGGGAAGAGAGTGGTTCCTCAAGCAACTCAAGTCAGACCTCATATCTGGTACGCTGCCCTTCTACTTGTGGTGTGAACCGTGTGATGCCATGCTGGCTGGGTGTGCTTTGCCCTCAAATCACATTCGATTGACCGAGTATTGTGGATGCATGGTTATATGCATGGTCAGTTTCGTATGTGGTTCCTAATCAGTGGTCTATAATGTTGCCAATACTGTGAGCCTGAGTCAGTTTGTCTTAAGCTGGTTAGCTTAATATGTAGTGTACCTTCACTAGATTTTAGTCGATGCATGTAGACAACATTTTCCATCTATCCTTTTTAATTTATTTTTCTGTAGCTGTTTTATCTCTTAAGAGACCACATCGCATTACCATAGAACGACTTGTGCTAATATAAAGATCATTTAGCAACTACTGTCCATTTTCTTGAATAGACGAATTGACTGTTGGAGAATCCATTTTCGGACTCTGGGACTTGTGTATATGCTGCTTTTCTGTATGTGTGATGTGATACGAGCATGGGTTGTCATTGATGGCACTGTCAGATAGATAGATAAATAAAACATTCTAGATATAGTTTACATAGTTTGTCTTCAGATAGAAATAAATAAGACATTCTAGATATAGTTTACATAGTTTGTCTTCAGATAGATAGAAATAAATAAAACATTCTAGATATAGGTTACATAGTTTGTCTTCAGATAGATAGAAATAAATAAAACATTCTAGATATAGGTTACATAGTTTGTCTTAGTTGGCTCACTATCTACATGGTGTCATTGAACTACCGGAAACATTTTGGTTTATGAGGTTTAAACAGTGGAAATAGAAACTCACTTCTTTGTAAAAGTTGCTTAGTAGTTGAACAAATTGTCAGCAGCTATGTTGGACAGGAAGGAAATTAATAATGCTAGTATAGTTATGTAAACCATTGTGTTCTTGCAGCTTCTTAAGCTGCATGCATGCCTCCATTCATTCGAACATGCAGATGAGTTGATTTTTCCTGTCATGTTCCACTTGATAATGTAGCCTTAGTTTTTTAATGTTTTTTTTGCCCTTCAGGGCCTTACAAGATCAGTGGAGTGCCCATCCGCTGGAGTGAATTCCTTCATTGCCACTGGAATTTATATGGATTCCCTATTTCCCTCAATGCCATTAGAATTTATCGCTTCCCTTGACTGCCATTGTTTCAAATTCTCAATTCCTTGGTTGCCATTACCTTTAGAATCTGTTAATTTACCATTAGGTTGGTCTATTACGTTGTCGCTCGCCTGATGCTTCTCTGATTGGTTCTTTGCCATTTTGGGCGTGTGAGTGTCTGGCATGCGGCGGGGAGAAGATACCAAAGAGAGTGGATGCGGGCCAAGCTGTTAGTGAATGCAGTTTAGCAGATTTTAACGGGAATGACAACCAGGGAATTGAGAATTTGAAACAATGTCAGTCAAGGGAAGCAAGAAATTTCAATGGCATTGAAGGAATCTATATAAATTCCAGTGGCAATAAGAGAATTCACTCCCTCTAGAGTGAACCCGACCTATGTCATTGCTACATCCACCAAGCTTGGCAGCATGATCACTGTTGATGCTTCGTGGGCTCTGGTTAATCTGCTGTCAACGCTATTCTTGAGTCATTCTTAGATTCCATTTGCCATTTTCTTTCCGCTACGAAGGCTTATTAAGCGGGTTGAGGTAACATCTTAAAGGCTTGTCATTTTCTACACTTGTTTTTTGTTGTTAAGTTTCTCGTGGACCTTATATTTATAAAATGCTAATGGGTACTTGGGATGAACTGGCTGTGGTGCACAAATATTGATGACATTGAAAATGCCATTGATGAGGCGAATGAACTGAGAGGACATGAGGCAGTACGACATGCAATAGTAAATTTGTAGAGTTGTGCAAGCTTGACGTCCGAAGGCAGAATAACTGCCTTTGACCTCTTGCGTGCTCCTCTTCCGCCTTATTTCATCGAGGCAGACTTAACTCCAGTCAGAGCTGGCACTCTTTTGATTTTAAAGATCTTGTTTGGTTGGGATCTGGACAATTTGCCTGGGTGAAAACGTTGCCTGGGGATGGCCTCAGAACTTAACCTGGTCAGGCAAGAACGGACTTGTTTTGTTGATCGCATTTGGCAATTTGTCTGGGTGAAAACGTTGCCTGGGAATGGCCTCAGAACTTCCATCTTCATCCATCGGATGTCCGAGCTTGTGCAAGAAAAAGTTATTGCCCTTAACAACAGATAAAATCCAACACAATGGTCAAACTAAAAGTTTTTTTTTCCTTCTCCGACACATGTCCACGGTATGTTTTGCCGGCTCGGCAAGATTGACTGCTTTCGATGTGTCTGGAGCTCTTGAATGTGCTACGAGTCGCAACAATATGCCGGAGATTATTCAGATCACAACCTTTTTGTGACTTGCATCTACATACGTGGACCGTATCCCACCTGTACCCTACCTGCGCAATCCTCACATCAATGTGCCTTCAGTAATTGCTCAGAAAGAAAAATCAGGAAAAATTCTCTAGAAGCCGTGAAATCCAGGCAATATTTGTGGTTGCTAATTCAATTCGGTTTCGTTTTCAGTCATTAACAACGATTCATTTTCTTCCATTTATAGCGCTTTGCACAGCACCAGCGATGAAAACATACTCCCGGCAAAGCTTTAATCAGATGAAACACACCGCTCTCCATAAAAACAAGAGCCATGAGAGGTAAGCAACACATGCGCTGGTCGGACCTTCTACAACAAAACTGAATTTACAACATTTCTAAGGGCAGGCACCACGGTATCAGTGAACACGAGAGGTTGCTATGTCGTCAATCTCTCCAACTGTCGGTTTAGCTACAGCTAAAGTGCCATCTCTGCTTGAAGTTTAGTCAGTGCACTCAAATCATTGGCCTGTTTGGAAGAGGATGTCGCTTTCGCTAATGGTTCCGCAGGCACAGATTGCCTCGCCGGTGGTTCAGGCAACTCTTCCTCAAGCTCTTCCTCCTTCAGGTCTTCTAACTCTGCTTCTAGCTCATCCTGTTGTTAAAAAGTAGCAAGAGATATTACTTGCAGGCCACTTCTACTTGACTGGAGTTTGGATTCTATGAGCTTATACACGTTTTAAACCAGTACAAAGGTAAGGGGAACAGTACCTCATCAAAATCAGCAGAAGCGCCAACTGGTGTCGCGAGTGCTTCCTGTATCTGCCTCATATTTTCTGTCTGCTCATTCGCCTCGTCAATGGCATTTTCGATGTCATCAATATCCCTGTACAAGAATTACCGGACACAGTTCGTCCAAGCACCAGTTATTACCATTTTAATCTACATGACAGCCAATTGGGCTAACTTCACAAGGTACACAAAGTCACAAACTCAACAATGGAACAGACAGATATTAAATCAAGACTGTGTTATGACAAAATGTAGAAAATGAAAACATTTTCAGATGTAGTGTGATACAGCTTAATAAGCCATCGTAATGGAAACAAGAGGGAAAATGGAATCTTACAGTGATTGCTGGATAGCTTTGACTGCAGACGATCCGGAGCGCAAAGCATCAACGGTGTCAGTAGTGGCCTTTGCGCTTTCAAGCATTATGATCTACAAAGTTAACTTCCTATCAGTTTATTTCAACCTTTTAGAAGCTCTGTGATGTGTGATCAAGATTCAAGATTGAAATGTGTACATTTATTTTTCATTACCTGATCATGAACTCGCAATTGAAAATTTGACATCTGCTCAATCTGTGTCTCGTACAACTTCTTTTTCTTTAAACACTGAATTGCAGCTGCAACAATCAATAAGAAGTTTCACTACAATAATTAGAAAAGCTGAAAAGCAGCACAAGCTTAAGATGTTTCTTTTTTTTACTCTTGCTTACCATTCTTGTTCTTCGATTTTGTATAATCCTTAGCCTTTTCGATTTCCGCCGAACACTTTTTCTGAAGGAAACGCTCTTTCTTCTCCAGCATGTCTAGAGTCTACACATATGAATAGTACAAAAATACACCACTATGAATGGTATATCTAAGGTAGCAAGTTAACATCTTGGCACCGCAGACATAATTTGCTGATTTGTCTGGCAATTGTTTATGATGGATATTGAGGGGCATGATAAGATAACAAAACAGATATATCCATAGTGTCGGCATCAAATAGTCCTTAATATTTATAGGTTGCTGAACAAATTTTGACTATGATTGAAAATACAGCTGACCATCTTGAACGTAGCTGATTATATTCTTCGGCACACTTCCTCCCTAAAGGGTCAACGAGTAGGACAGGCTGGCAGCTTTTAACTAGAAGGGACTTCTTCCTCTCTTTATTTCAAACATGAGGACTTCTAGTCTGTTGTATTCTTCCACTCTTATCCTCTGAAAATCCGTTGAATTCAGAAACCCACATGTTTACATTACAGCATTCAACCAAAGATGGATAGGCTTGTTTCATGACATTGGTTTTAGCATATACTTCAACAATGCTTTTTTCCAACTTCCAAGAAAAAAAATGAAATAGGCCAGGGAGTTCTTCTGGCATACTCTTAAGAAGGGGAGTGCGCACCATTCTTAAGAAAAAATGTCTTTATATATTTTACAGGTGATCAGTTGCCACATCTAAATTTTTTTGGATGAGAACATATTAAATCTCCGTGACCTGTGATGCCCCTAATACAGCCCTATCTTGCCAACAGAAGAAGTTATAGGACTCCTTATGGAACACAAGCGCATCAAGATTAAAGATCAGGAACATAGAAGAAAAACAAAGAATTAGGTGCAAAAGGGATGACAGACCTCATGGAGCCGATCCAACATGGGTATGGCAGAGGAGGCTGCCTCCTTCTTCTTCTTGCTCTTAGTTTTTGGCAGCAATTTCTTCAGCATCTTCTTGTCAGTCCTTGCTGATTCTCAATCTCGTTTGATGATGGCCTGTGTATGAAGGAATTCGTGGGTGATGAATCGGAGATGACCTCTCAAGGGTGAAGGGGAAAGTGAGGGAATAGGTGATTAGAATAGATTCTTTGAGAATAGTAGGAATGAAATGTAGGGGCGACCAATAGTATGTAATGGGAGACAGAAGGACCTGTCTGCTCGAGAAAAAGAGGAAAGCAAATTTCAATGGTGTCACTATCTTAAGATACATGCTCCATGTTTGACAGTTCACCTACTTATGGTTACTTTTTGTTCAGTAGGGAGTGGTGTTGATATTGAAATATAAGTATTGAAGGAGAAAATCAAGTTTTGTTTATACAAGTATGACCACTCAGAATAAAACCTTTTTTCTGAAAAGGAATATCCCAGTGCTCATTCAGGTAATCAAGTCTTGAAAACATGCATATCTCTTGACAGTAAGGTGTGCCCAAAGAGAATCTTGTATTCACTAGATGTAACTCGGACGAAAACATTTTTTTTTACACTGAACAAATTCCATGGACATGACATTGACGGAAGTATTCGGAAAGGTGGCTATTACCAACCGCGAAAGACTTCTACTTAGAACAGAAATAACAGGATTGGCATATGAAAAGAAATCTGTAGCAGGTATGTTGGATTAGGTTGGCCTTGCAACCTATATAATTTGGCATCTTACTGTTGTCAGCATCTATATGGGTAGTTAACAACCGTGAATCCTACGTCGTACCACTTGATGCTTCTTACTTGAGAACAAAGTGGCAAGGTAAATTCTAAATCATCTCATATTCCTTTTAGGACAAGCAGCTGAGCTGCCATGCATTCGTTATCATCTATGTTTAGCCTTTCGAGTGAGTAAACAGATGAAATGCACCTTGCCAAGTTCGCTATACAGCTATATGCAGAATAAAGGGCTTGGGGTATTCTTATCCTGTGCCTTTATTCTGCTGAAAGCATCAAACTTTTGGGAGTAAGCTAATTTCAGTTCCCCTTCCCTCTTGAACTGAAAAAAATGGGATATTACATCTACAGTCTACAGATGTCCCTCCCTTCCTAGAGTAATTCAACAGCGCAAAGAGACCTGGTTAGAATCATTACCACCGTGTACTAGAGGTATACTACATGTCTACATGGGACTGGAAATGCAGACGTAGAATATTATTCCCCACTGACCTGATCTGATGAATAGAAGCTGCAAATCCTGAATCTTCAGCTGAGCCAAAGCCCGCAAGACCCACAAGTGGGAGGCTGCCGAAACATAAATCGACTCAATAATTGGTTAGAATCGACTTCAATATTGTCATACACATGCAGGGCAAAGAAGACTGACCACCTAGCCGAGCAGCCGCACCCGCCCTCTCTCTAGATCCTGCGGGGCCGGGCGGCCAGCACTTGGCTGCCTGGGAGTGGAACCACACGCAGAAGCTGGTCGGTCGCAGTGGTTGAAGTGGAGGCGGTGGGCGGTGGGTGGTGGCGCTGGCTAGCTCGTGCCTGACGGCTGCCGCCTGCGGGGGAATTGGGAGGGGACGGACGGAGGAGACGGGCGAGAATGCAAAGCAAATGTTGTGATGGACTGGATCGGCAAATTGCAGTATAAACAAGGCAAAAAAGAGAAGGCCCAAAATCCTCCGTGGGCCGGCCGGCCAGCCTTGATATATCTCATCCACAAGTTGGCAGTTCGCTGACAATACAGTGTTGTTGCTTCTTTCTTCCATGCCGGGTTGTCATTCCTTTTCGGTTTTTGGACTTGTGTAACTTGTTTGTCCATACATAGAATCTGATACTCTAGATTAAAACTCGACCAAATACTATACCTACACATTTCTACCTTTTGCCGGTTGTTAAGCCAGCAAAAGGTTTTGCTAGCCTTATCAATCTCCTTAATTAACTCCCACGGCAACCATTTCTATGCACAGGTTACTAGCAATGGTTAAGTTAGCTCCAGCTGTCAACCGTGATCAGAAATAAGGCATAATAGCTAGGAAAATGAAAAAAAACACAAGAAAAGAAATGGAATTAACCTGAAGTCTGAAGATGATGTTCAGAGTTTAGAAGCAAATCCATTAGCTCTTCATACACCGTACAGGTATGTCCTGGTCATAAGCAAGAATCACTAGCAAAAGCAAGCTACACGTACATGCATGTTGCAGAAATATCATGAGCATCCAAAGTCTCATTTATAAATAAATGCATAAAGAACACAAGGAATTCATTATAACTATGTGTGGATACATAATTGCATAAAGGAAAACAGGCAGGATGAGTGCAAATTAAAGCTTCCGTAGTAACACAAGATGCAGCAGTTCCTAATGTCACCACGTACGCGAAGCAACACCAACACACTAGCTATTGTTTGCCTTAACAACCTTATTTTTTTCCTTCAACATGAACAGACTAGGCACTAGTCCAACCAAATACTAGGCTTGATCTTGCACACACATGCGCATGGAAGCCGGTGGTACATGTGAATTGTTAACCTGCATGAACTAATTAAATATCATCGTCGGTGAGCTCCTCGGCGTAGCCCTTTGTCAACCCCCTTTTCTTCCTACTCTAGTTGGTCCTCCTCGTCGTTGCCGTCCTCTTCCTCATCGTCGGTGACCTCCCAATAGTCGTAGGCGTAGCCCTTGTTACGGAACTGCTTGACAATGGTCTCCTCATACTCCATGAGATTGTTAGCCATAGCCACATGTTCATAATATGATTCGCGGAAACTCTCAGAACGCTTGCCCAACTGCTCTTCACGGATATCATGAAATCGATAGCCATGTCACACCCCAAAAATTTTCGAATTTTGGGATGTGAATTTTCAAACATAATTAATACAGTATTTTTTCTCAATTTTCTAAAAAAAAAATTCCAAGCTTTATAGGGAATTTAGTAAAGGAAAAATTATTTTTCTAAATTAAATTAAATCAATATAGGTTTAAAGTTGTGTGTTGCATTCATGCTGGCTGCATCGAGTTTTGCTGGTGTGTAGTTCAAATCAGATTTTAAATCTAACTTAAATTCGCGTTTGACTTGCTTCGTTTGGAGCCCTAGAAAAGTTTTTTGGCCGGAGTTCAGATTTCCCCCTTGAACTCTTTCCCTTGGCCGAGCTCGCCCCTCCTACTTTTTCCCCGAACCGGCCCAAACCTTCCCGAGTGCCAGCCTTCCCTCGGCCCAGTTAGCTTGGCGGCCTGCTTCTCGCGGCCCAACCGCCAGCTCCTGCGCGCGGCCCAAGCCACCCGCCGGCCCAAACCCGCCTGCGCCCCGCTTCTCCCCCGCCTCCGCTACTGGGCCACCAACCCAGCCGTCGCCCCGGCCCGCTCTGCTCTCCCGGCCCAGCCGCGCGCGACGCGCGCCGCCTGCCCCCGCTCCCGCCCGCGACGCGCAACGCCGCCGCCGCCGTGAATTTCGCCGCCGCTAATTCCGCCGCCGCGCCGCTTCCTTCCTTCCTTCTCGACGTCCGCGCCCCTTTAAGCCGCGCGCAGCCGAGCCCACCCCGCTGCCCTAGCCCCTCCTTGCCCCCCCAGCATCACCACCACCGCCGCCCTCCTCCTCCACAGCGCCTCCGCCGCAATGACAGGGCGCCGCCGCCCGCCATTGTTGGTCGTCTCGCCGCCTCCTTGGACGCCGCTCGGAGTGGACGCCGCCACGAGCTCCGCGACTCCAAGCCGCACCTTCTCCGCCCGTCCTCCTCGCCGCTCGGCCGCCGGAGGAGCGTCCCCGCGTGATGACGCCGCCACGGGAGGTCGCCATCGCCGACTCGGTGCTTCCATCGCCGTCAAGGAGAACCGAGGCCACGAAGACCTTCCCCTCGACGCGACGCGTCGAATCGACCGCTTCCCGTCGCTGTTCCGCGGCCGGAGCACCATCGCCCCCGTGAAGCCCCGCCGCCGGCCGGCAACCCTGCTGCGGGCCGAATTCCGGTCACCCTCCTCCACCCTCTCCGATGGTGAGCACACCCCTGTGATCCCCTCTCCCTCCTCTCTCTGATGCGTCAGATCCCGACCGCCCTAGACCTCCCTAGCGCCGGCGAGCAGCGCCGCCATGGAAGCGCCGGCGAGCGCCCCTGTGCCGTCCCAAGGAGGAAGATGGAAATTTCACAACTAGGCCCCTGAGGAATCCTATAACCTTTAGCCTTTTCCTTATGTCATGCACATTTTACAGAAAACCCCCTGGAAATAATAGATGCCAGCACTTAAACCCAAGCCGAAGCCATTTAACAGATCTAACCCCGGCTTTTGCTGATTGTGCGGGCACTGTTCTCTGTGTCTCGTGACTCTTACTAACTAGCCCATGAAATATTTGGTTAATCGCGAATAGGACCCTGCAGACTTGTTTTAACCATAAAATCCCCGTGTTGACTCCGATTTAATCCGTTTTCGTTGCGTTAGGTTCATACCAACATAAACTACACGTTAGCACTGTCATTTACCATGTGACATGTTTCTGAATTTTTATTTAATATTAAGTTGACTAAATGATATTTAAATGCAATTTCCCAAATAAAAGCAAATTAGGGTTTACCCATCGGTTTTCTATAATACTTATTAAATTGAATAATTCTATTTAATCTTAATTTCAGAATAATATTTAATTAGAGTTATACCACGGCTTCATAAAACAATATTAATTTAATTAATGCTCAATTTAACTAAGCATTTCTAATTAAAAGCAATATAGGCTCATACCTCGGTACTTATAAATAAAATTAATATGACTAATATTGCTATAATTTATTTCTAATAATAATAACATGACTAGCTGAACACGAATAATAAAGTTATTCGATTAGTTGCTCTCACATGCTTCTTCTCAAGTTAATGTATTAATTTGAATAAATTATACCTGAATATTTATAATTAAAATATGACTAAGTTTACTTTGTATTTTCTAAAGATTAAAATATAATTTGTATTCATAATTTATACATGGTTTTATTTAATTAAAATAAATGAAGCTCATAGTCTCTCAGTAAATGCAAAACCTCCGATAGTTGTATCTTCCCAACCGTTGCTCCGTTTTCAGCGATTCTCGCGCTCACGTGACCATAGAACCGAGCACTATCCTTTAGTGCGCTTTTAAAGCTTTACTTTGATTGGTGTATTGTTCTTAGTTGTATTGTTTGCTTGCTTGTTTAGCTTTGAATGTTGCGAGTAGAGGAAGGTCGTTCGAGAGATTCAAGATGAAGAACTGAAGACTTTGAGCAGCTATTAATTGGATTAAAGGCAAGTACTAGCACGGATATTCCTTGTTACCTATTACACATTCAATACACTGTTTAATTCATACGCATGTGTCTAATTTGTTTACCATTAAGGTTGTACCTAGCTTTTATATTCCCTGTCCTTGTATTCCTATGGGTTTTTGCATATGGGTAGCACACTGCTAGGCGCTACAACTTTTATTCGCTTAAATGTTAATCTTGAATAATGGTCCACTTGAATAAATGTAAAACTTGCTTTTTAGCAACTTGGATCAGGGAAGCTGGGGTTGGTGTGTTTTGCCTGACCCCAGTAACTCTCCCTAAGGACTGGTTCGTAAAAGCGGCAACCTGGGAGCAAGTCGCCGCTGCCGGAACTAAATGGGCTCTGGTCTTGGTCAAGTAGCTTGTACGTCTCTAGCTTGGCAGTAGTTACCGTGTGGCCTCCGGCGTTGTGGGAGATACGGCGCTGGGTGACCTCCGATTCCACCGAGGGCGGATTCCGTCAGCTATGCCCCCGTGAGGCACAGTCCCGTGTGGGAGCACCCGCTCAACGGGTTCGCCTGTTCGGCGGGAGCTCCGCACGTTGCGCTTTTACCTTTCCTGCTGGCCGTCGTGCCGCGCATTGGACGCTATCGACCCCCTCGCGGTGGACTCCGTGGGCGTACGTCGATCTCGGTGCCTAAGTTTTCACCACCGTATAGTACTGCAGCGGCTACTGACTTGTTAGGGTGTCTTGTGAAAGCCTCGTAGCGTCCCTATGCGTCACACCTCGGAAGTGTTGATGGCGTGGTTGGGTGCAAAGTTCGTTTGAACTTTTACGCGACTGGTAGGTAAAGGGCGAAACCTCTGCAGAGTGTACGATCTATCATGATAGCCCGGCTCAGGGTCACGAGCGGCCTGGATCCTTTTATGATTAGAAGATGATATTTATTACTGCTTAATGTTGACTTACATTAATTAATTTGGGTTACAACTGGGATTCATCTAAAGTAGTAATTACGATTAAAACGAACCAACTAAAAGTGCTAATGCAGTTAAGCCAGTGTCAAGCCTTCTTTGCCTCATCCCCCGTGCTATACTTGCTAAGTAATTATGTTACTTACACTTGCTTTATTATCATTTTGGGCAAAATCCCGGACGGGTAACAGATTGGAGTCAGGCTGATTATGCTGTGGAGTTTCCCGAGGATTTGCCGTACTTCTGAGTTGGCGTTCTCCCAGTCAGAGTCCCTGTGGGATTGCGGCTACGCTTAGAGAGATGTATTAGTCTTCCGCTGTCCATGTATTTCATTTATGCAAAACTCTGATGTAAACGCTACTATTGATGAATAACGAAGCATTGTACTCTGATTTTTACCATATTTGTTCGCTATATGTGTCAGTGGACTTCCTGGGCACACATATGGCCACATTCGGGTTTTGTGTAAATCCGGGTGTGACAGATTGGTATCAGAGCTATGCTGACTGTAGGAACGCAGCCTAGATAGTACTGGCCATCCATTCAGAATCATTTTACCATATAACCCTTGCTTTCTCTACCCTTAAGATTTGATTCGTAAAAAGTGTTATACTTGAGCACTTTCCTCCTTGACAATTTCTCTTTGGTCATTACACCCTTGGATGTTTTATCCTCTTCTTGATAATTTACTTCCCATCCTTGACTTCTGATTGTTTACCTCCACCTTGTATTGATTGCTAATTTTCAACTCATGAATTTAAATTCTTGTTTGAATCACGCTTTCCTTGATCGCGTATCTTTATTACTGTTGTGAGTCTCCTTGTTTACTCACACTTTCCTTGATACTATTTCCCCTTCCCTCCTCCTTGTTCTTCAAATATTGTCACTTTGGATTCATTCCTTGGCTCTTGATCTCAAAGTGTTCTCTCGACTTTTCCTTTAACACTTAGATTGTCTCTATCGTCCCGATGCATTTGC
>OAMR01000954.1:333625-345551 GCA_900205405.1 Echinochloa crus-galli | reverse complement strand
CTTTTAACTAATACAAGAGATGTGTATAAGAGACAGCCTAATGGTAGCCTAGAGAGCTGGCTCTATCCTAAGCTGAATAAGTACGGATTGAAAAGCCAACTGAGTTTGGGCTCCAGAATAACAATAGCAATGGACATAGCTTCTGCTTTGGATTATTTACACAACCACTGCCTTCCTCCTGTGGCCCATTGTGATTTGAAGCCCAGCAATGTCCTTCTTGATGATGTCATGGGTGCACGTCTAGCTGACTTCGGGTTAGCTAAGTTTCTTCACAGTTTCAGCGATTCATACTGTGATAGTTCTACAAGCTTACTGGGACCAAGAGGGTCAATTGGATACATTGCACCAGGTGAGAATTTTTCCTTAAAAGACTGGGAAAATTTCAATATCACCACAGTTTCTTTTGTCTATATTCATGTTTTACTTTTCCATTATTTTACAAGATTCTTCTATGATTTTTTCAATATTGAGAGATAAAATCATTTGTTCATTACACATAATATTTTAGAGTTTGGCTTTGGGAGCAAACTCTCAACTGAAGGCGATGTCTACAGCTATGGCATTATCATCTTAGAAATGCTCACAGGGAAGCGTCCAATAGATGAGATGTTTACTGATGGTTTGAACCTTCACAAGTATGTGGAAGAAGCATTTCCTCAAAAGATTGTTGAAGTTCTAGATCCTTGTGTCGTCCCAAGTTCTGGAGATGGTGTTGTGGACAACTTGGACAGTGGAAATAATGCAACAGATGGCTTGGAGAGCTGCATCTTGCATCTTGTTGAACTCGATCTCTTGTGCTCTATGGAGACACCGAAAGATCGACCAACAATGCAGGATGCTTATGCTAAAATCATCACAATCAAAGAAACATTTGCAGCACTACATGGTTGAGCCAAAGTACTGCTATTTCTGTTGTTCGCTTACTAGTAGAGCATGATGGCCTCAATTAAGAAGCATTTACTTGTGTCTAATGGAGTAATGGGTCATGTTTTCCATTTAATTACTGTTTTAGAACTAAACATGACATGAAACAAAAGTTCGCCACAGGAACTACATTCGCCTTGTTACATTGTCCAACTGCTGGCAATTGTTTCATTCTACTACTTTTGACACCCAGTTGAATGCAAAAATACACAAACCAGTCGGAATCGTACAAGGCCAAGTTATTGGAGTTGAGATTCAGGCACTAGCAAACGTTTCAATAATAATAAATATTTTCTGATAAAATACGAATTGTCTCCACGGCAACAAAAAAAAATTGTAAAGGGCAGTGTACATTGGTACCGTCTGATAGCCGGTCTCATACGGTGACACGTAATCTTGAGACGACTTATCAGACAAAATATACAGTCTAATAGCCAGTCTCATGCAGTGACACGTAATCTTGAGACGACTTATCAGAGAACCTATACAATAGGTTGTTGTTTTGGTTATCTCGTAGTAATACACTATCCCTTGATTTATGGAAAAATAAAGAAATATTATTGGTTGCATGGCAGTAAAACTCGTACAATGGTGGGGGAGTTGTCTCATAGTCCTAAAATTTAGCTCATGAGGCGGTTGTTTCGCGAAGCAACGACCTCGTACTCTCACATCGCTCTCTCTCCTCCACATCAGCAAAAATCCTACGTGGCACTGTATGAGACGACCTATGAGACCGCTGATGTGTAGCAATGTACCTGCCCTAAGGAGCTGAGAATTATGGTACATTGGTGTCGTCTAATAGCCGGTCTCATGCAGTGACACGTAATCTTGGGACGACTTATCAGACAACCTATACAATATGTTGTTATTTTGGTTGTCTCGTAGTAATTCAATATCACTTAATTTATGAAAAAATAGAGAAATATTATTGATTGCATGGCAATAAAACTCGTATAATGGTGCAAGAGTCGAAGAAAAGCGTCTGGTTTGCGGTCGACCGCACGGAGGCGTTCCGTGCGGTCGACTCGCCGACCAGCCGAAAATAGAAATTTTCATCCGACGTGCTGTCCTCATTCTCTTTTCGGAAACCCTGCTGCCAACTCTCTTTCTTTTTTCATTCCGTGAGGTCCCACCACTCTGGTGCAAGAGATCACAGACGCTCGTTTCTTCGATTAAAACAACGAATAAAAAAGATTAGCAAAAAGAAATCGAAAACAAACTTCTAAAGAAAATTTGTAAATAAACATTTACGAAAAAAGTTTTGTACAACTTTTTTAACAAGTTTTAAAAATTCAAGAAAGAACAAAAAATAATAAAAGTTTCGAAAACAAAAGGTTTAGAAAGAAAAGTTATGACAAAAGTTTAGGCAAAAAATTTAGACAGAAAAATTTTAAAAATTTTAGACAGAAATTTAGACAAAAAATATTAAAAGGATTAGGAAAAAATCAAACGTAAGAAAAGTTATGGAAAAACATTTGGAAGAAGAGAAAAATTTCAAAAAAATTCTGCGAGAAAAAGATTATGAACCAAACTATATTTTGAAAGAAAAACTTTGGAAGAAAAAATCGAGAGAAAAAGTTTCTTGAAAAAGCTTTGTGAAAAAAAGAAAAAAAGAACGACGGCGAGCGACGCCTTCTAGCTCCGACCTACTTGTTGCCGCTGCTCGGGAGCTCGCCGGGGCTGCCGCCGCACCCTCCGTGGAGCTCGCCGGGGCTGTCGCCGCACCCTCCGTGGAGCTCGCTGAGGCCGCCGCCGCTCCCTCCATAGACGTCGCTGTGGCCGGCCGAGAGCAGCTCGCCGGGGACCCGAGCTCGCCGTGCCGGTCGGGAGCGAGTCGTCGGGGATTTGGATCGATGAAGCTGTCGCTACCTCTCGTCCTCTCCATGGCAGCACAAGCCGGCCCTCCGCCCCTTGGCTGGATGTAGAAGAGGAGGAAATAGAAAAAATAGGAATGGAGGAGGAGATAAGACCGACAGCAACAGCTCCCGTGGTCCCCACCCACATGTTTCATCCACTTGCGAGCGCTGCTGCATGCTGCTGCCGTGGTCCCCCACCCACTTGTTCCATCCACTTGCACCGGTCTATCTCTAAGCATGGTCGGATCGACCGCAAATCTACTTGCGTACGGTCAACCATAAAATCAACATTGCCGTCTCATAGTCCTAAAATTTAGCTTACAAGACGGTTGTTTCACGAAACAACGACCTCATTCTCTCACATCGCTCTCTTTCCTCCACATCAGCAAAAATCCTATGTGGCACTGTATGAGACGACCTACCAGATCGTCGACGTTAGCAATGTACCTGCCTTAGGTCGCTATATTTTGTAATAATGAGAAAAGGAAATGGAAACTATTTTTTATTTTTAAAATCTACATAGTTAATGCAAAATACTTCTCCATCATTTCCTGAGAGGATCAACCGTGCATGCTAGACCTACCAGTTCGATCAATGAGTGTGAAGGTCTAATTCCAAGGATGAAATTCATAGTCACTTCAAGCTTCACACATGAAACAATCAGTTCAAATTTGGCTGTTAAAGGGGAGTAAGAGTGTAGAACATATGTTGCACCGATACGACATACTACGGTACGGCGGGGACACGGGGACATGCAAGATACGGCTAGGATACGCTTCGGGAGCGGCGTCAAGTCGTCGGGGGGCTCCTCGCGGTGTGGAAGGAGTTGGCGCTTAGCAAGAGGCCGGTGAGGCAGCATCAGCGGGAGGGTCCTCCACCGCTTGGAGAGGACGCAGGTCCGGGCAACCTGCCGGACGTCGCGGCTGAGCTTGTCCAGGACGAGGAGCAGCACGTCGTCAGGCAGCTCGCTCAGCCTGTCGCGGCAGCCCTGTTGCGCTTGCGTCTCGCCGCCGCCGTTGTTGCTGCTGTTGGAATTGCTAGTATAAGACCATCGTGTGTATATGTATGTGTACCTCCTCGATCGATCGCGTCGAGCCGATCGGCGTCGATGAAATTCTTGCGCATCATCAGCAGTTCAGCACTAGAACATGCACTAGAACATGTATCTATTTAATTTCTGATCATTCAGTATCAACTATTTATTATATTTATCTATTCTATGACTATGAAATTTTTTATCCCAAAATCTACCGAAAGAGGGCTCTCCATATAGAGCTGTCGCGAGACCCCTCCTAATCGCCGTCTCTTTTCTATCGGAGGCTCACCCACGCGCCTCTCTATATTTCTGTCGTGGATCCTATCGATACGGCAACCAGCAGACGCGGGGAGGGGCTCTTGACTTTTCGCCTGTTTTTCTCCGATCCATTCCCAGTATTCTCAAATCCGGCGACGCGGGTGGAGGCGTCGCGCGGAGTGAGCGGATCCACGAGTGCCACAGCAGATCCGCCCTCGGTGGCCACGAGTGGAGGGTGGCTCGCACGGTGGAGTCGAACGGCGAGTGGGCTATGGATCTGAGGTGCCGGAGGGGAGGCGGCGCACCACTGCGAGAGGACGGTGGCGCGCTACTCGGCGGCGAGTGGGCTACGGATCCGGCGAGCCGAGGTGCCAGAGGGGAGTTGGCGCACCACCACGGTGAGAGGACGGCGGCACGCGGCGAGTGAAGAGACAACCTGCTGCTCGCTTCGAGGTAGGGAAAGGATCCTGTCATGCATTTGTACTTGTAGGTATAAATATAGATCCATTTGTGGTCATCAATTTCATCAGCTATTTGAATCATGTTGGATAAGTCAGATGGTGGACGCGAGGCAACGCATCAATTTAGGTGCACATACTCCTCTCATTTGTAACTTGCAGATCTAACCATGTGCATTTGATTTTGATTTTGACCTGTTTGAGTATCGCTGCATTTGATTTCATCAACTTGACACACCAAAGAGCTTCCTAGCTGAATGTAAGGCATTTTGTACTAACCCTACTTTTGCTACATCTGTACAAAAGCAACAGCTAAATAAAATAAAATAGTAAGAAAAGTTGCTTCCTAATTCAGAATATAAAAGAACAAGTTACTTTATCTGCAATTCAAATTAGTGACAGGTTACTTTCTATATTATGTAAAATATTAATAAGTTACCTTGTGATTAGTCACAAATAGGTAAGCTCTAAGTATTGATAACTCTCTGAATAAAAACTTTCTTTAGAGTAGTTGTACTATCCCAAGACAAAATAACAGAAATAAGTATAGAACAAAAAATCTGGTCTCCAAACATAAAAGAATAGTTAACAGGAATAAGCAATGTCGTATCATTCTTAATAACACATTCACAAGACAAATCATTGCTAATTACTAGTCTAGATTTAACAAAGAACTTTCGCATAGAAAACTCACACAGAAAAAATACACCCCGCATATCAAATACAATAAGCAGAGCCGCATATCAATACAGACAATATCACACAAACGGTAGAATTTCAGTGTGAAGGGACTTTGCGAAAGTTCTTTGTTAAATCTAGACTAGTAATTAGCAATGATTTGTCTTGTGAATGTGTTATTAAGAATGATACGAGATTGCTTATTTCTGTTAACTATTTTTTTGTGTTTTGAGACCATATTTTTTGTTCTAAACTTATTTCTATTATTTGTCTTGGGATAGTACAACTACTCTAAAGAAAGTTTTTATTTAGAGAGTGATCAATACTTTTAGCTTACCTATTTGTGACTAATCATAAAGTAACTTATTAATATTTTACATGATATAGAAAGTAACTTGTCACTAATTTGAATTGCAGATAAAGTAACTTTGTCCATTTATGTTCTGAATTAGGAAGTAACTTTTTGTTATTTTGTTTTATTTAGCTGTTGCTTTTGTACACATGTAACAAAAGTAGGGTTAGTACATAATGGGGCAACACTGTCTCTTGGCAGCCAGATATTGGAGCTATTAGTGCAAGCATCTTCAACTATTGTAGTGTTTACTTTTTGTGGTTATTCTAGTGCTAATATAGTTTCAGAGAAATATATGTTTGTTTGGTCATTTCTTTTGGTTTTAAACTTGTTATCATGATATATATTTTTGTTTGTTGTGGGTTTCGTATGTTAGGTCTGATCAGCCATATAGGGCCTATTTATCGGTTGAATTGCATAGTGGTATGTGTCATGGGTGACCCTGTAATTCAAGGCATGGTACTTTAACTGAATGTTCCACCAATCATCAGGTTCTATTGTATCAAAAGTAACTTTGACACTATTTATATGGATTAGGAAATAACTCATCATCACTACAAATATTACGAAAAGTAACTTATCTATAATTAATATGACAGAGGAAGTACCTTAGCATCAGTATACATAATAAATAAATAACCTGACATAACCTGTATTAAGCAAGACCCTGCAGACAACGCCCTCGAGAGGGAAGAGCAAACGCCATTGCCCGACCCGACACCGGGCCGAAGCTTTCGCTTGAGGACCTCTGCCTGACGAGCCGAGAGCACCTGGACCGATCCCACTCGCTTCCCTCCACCGTCTACCATCGCAGCCGCCGAAGCTCGCCACTAGGTTCCATATGCACCCGATGGCAGCACCCGACACCTCGGGAAGGTTCGGGGACCTCAATTGTGCTCAAATCTTCTGTCGTCCCCTCAATGAGACGGCATCCTGCTTCAGTATATTATTCCAGTGAGTTTGGCATGTTTGTCCATTTTGTAGCAAATCATTACTACTGATTTTTTTTTTGCATTTTGTGACATTTGCCCTTTCTAATGTGAATTAAGAATTAACCTTTTCAGTATTTATGTGAACTAGGAAGTAACCTTTTACTATTTATGTTATTTAGAAAGTAACTTATCAATAGTTTATTGAGATACAAAGTAACTTGCTAGTAGTTTGAAACATAGCGAAAGTAACTTCTCAATACTTTAGTGAACATATTTCTAACTCGAACAATTTAAATTTCAGGTACCAAACCAACATTGTGATGTGTTCATCTACCTAACCCTGTTCTAATTCTATCATATATTGTAAGCACTCTGTACACAATTTAGTATTACCGGATACAGAAGGATATCATGTTTATCATGCTTGTGCTTTCTGCAGGTGCAACAGGTAGAGCAGGGTCACCCCAAAAAATCTTCAGCGACTCTTTTTTGTTCAGGTGCGTATTGGATGGACTGTGGTTGGCACATTTATATCAATAGGTGTGTACTGAAAAGAAACCATTGAGTCATGATCATTGCTAGTGCACTACACGGTGATACTTGTAGCTGTTTGGTGTTGCGAGTAATGCAAAAACTGTACTCATGATTTGATGCTGATGGAACATTAGGATTACTTGAAATCAAATATGATGTACTCATGCACATGATCTTCTGTATATATTTTTACAAAATGGCAAAAGCCGAATAGATATTGCATGATAGTATCTTTTGATATGATGTTTTTGTCCTCTCTATATTAATTAGCACTTTCATAGTTAGTAACTTCTTTCTTGTTGAGATGACCTCCATTGTGCATACCTTTCCTGTTTTTTATAGTTATTGATAACATAAAAGTAACTTATAAATTATTTAAAAATATAGGAAGTAACTTGGGATTACGTTACATCATATAGGAAGTAACTTGCTCATAATACATTTCATAGTAAGTAATTTTTTCCCAGCTATCTCTTCAAACATAGGAAATGATTTGAAAGTAAACATGTGATTTTAATAAGTAACTTTTACACTATTTACATGGTAAAACAAAGTAACTTTAACCTGATTTGCACAAAAAATAAAATAACTTAGAAATGTACATTTGATTATAGAATGTAACTTTTAAATACTTTACATGCTAAAGAAAGTAACTTGCCCATAACATTCTTAGAAGAGGAGATAACTTCTCTCTACCTACTAAAAATGTATATATGTTATCACATGGTTAAATATGTTCTAATGTTTATATTTTTGAAATTTAACAGACTGCCCAGAGTGGAAGCGCCTCTGGTTCCTGTTGGATCATAATGAGAACGCTTAACTCAGTTAGGGGAGAAAATGAAGGATCTATTAGAAACCTTTGATGTGTTGGAGAGTATAACAAACTTGTAAACAGTGTGTTGCAAAGATATATCTCTAGGAAATGGTATACTCATCCTTAATGTACTAGTTAACCCCTCTCGATCTGAAATCACGACTGCTAAGTTTATGTAAGGAAAAAGGATCTGCACTTAGACGTGCCTATTGACCAAGTGTTGATTGTTGGATCCCCGTGTTCTCCATTGTATTGTCACTTTCTCTGGTTTCTGGTTTCATTCATGGCTGGATGTTGGCTCTACAACGGCAGCACTATAGAATTCTTTTTTGTCTCTATCTACCTTTATCTAGGCCATTTCTTAATTACTTTTGTCTTTATATTATTTTCATGGGTTGCTTTATCTAGTTGCTAATTTTTTTTCCGCATTTTTTTCTGGGCCACGTTCCCCGTGAATATTCCCTGAGAGACTACGCGTCGCTGGGTTGATCCATGTGCAGCACGCCACCCAGCCAGGCACACAGGAAGCCAACCAACCAGACGCGCGCCACCCAGCCAGCCAACCAGACGCATTTCCCTTTTTGGATACAAACCAGACACTTACTATATATGGAGGGCTCTCCAGTTAGCACTAAATGGAGAGGGCTCTCCATGTAGTCGCATCCATTTTTTATTTGTCGTATCTCCATATTACTGTTTTTTGAAAATACCGCATCGGCGTATCTGTATCCCCGTACTGTGCAACAGTGCAACATAGTGTAGAACTAGCCGAGGCTCCGATCGCTCCCTCCCCTCCGATGGCTCATCGCTGCCGCTGTTTGACCTGTGGCGAAAGGCGGGATCCGAATGAGTCAGGATATCTCGGACCACTCGTTAATTGTTACGCAAAAGAGTACAATTTAGGCTGATTTGGGCTTAATTCTTTTTTCACCGCATTCAAACGATGCAGCCCGGGATGCTGACAAATTGCGATACAGGCGACATTGTCGTTGGCGGCTTCGCTTTCAGTCTCAGGTGGTCAGCCTTTGGCACCAACCCCCTCTCGCCTCTAGAGCCTACTAGTGATTTGGCGCGCGTCCCGGCGCGCGGCACATGAGAATGTAATATATATATGCTGAATCTATAACATAAAATCACTTCATTATAAACTGATTCGTCAGGTTACAGACATGATACCATAAAAGTTCACACAAAGATAGACATGAGTTCATCAGGTTATAGAGCATCGATAACACTACAATAAAGATAAGGAAAGGTGATGTTGCCTTCTTATATAGCTGCTTCGGAGAGGATGGAACAGAAAGAATATCCTAAGAAAGGAAAAAAATAGTTACTAACTAAATATTAAAGAAAGCAATTAAGAAAAGTGTATAAATGTTTGGAAATGTTTCTTGTGTACTTGGTCTGCACGAAATGATACAAACGATTGAAATATAATATTATTTGTATAGAAATAGTAGCTTTGTCATAGAAGTTATGTTTAATAGAACTTAACTTCATATGTGCAGACCTATTACACAAGAAACATGTTAATATAATAATACTGCTTCTTTCTTTAAGTTCTTTATTGTTCGAAGATGGACACATCTTATTTGGCTGCATGCCCGTCGTTGCCGCCGCCGCGGGGCCATCCGCCGTTGCAGCGCCGCGCCAGCAATCCATGGTCGTGACGCCCGTCGTCCGTCGCGCCCGCCACCCACTACGCGCCGCCCGTCGTGCTCGCCATCCCACGCACGCCGCCGCCGCCGCCTTCTTTCAATCCGTGCGGGAAGATGAGGTCGCGTCCACCCCGCCCCGCCTACACGACGAGCCGGCCACCGCGAACCACCGAAGGCCGGCGTGGCGCTGGGGAGGGAGCGGCGCGGGTGCCCGCCGGCGGAGGGGAGGGGCGCGGAGGAGAGGGAGAGGGAAAGGTGGAGGAGCGCGAGGCTAGGCGGAGACGGAGGGAGGCGGAGAGAACGGAGATGGGAGGAGATTTTTTTTACAGAGGCACAGGCGTCGTGGTTCCGCGGAGGGTGGGTGGTGGCGCGGCGTGGGAAGGGAGAGTGGGTGGCGCCGCGGAGGGGAAAGAGGGAGGGGGTGGCGAGGGAAGGGATGGAGGTGGGGGACAGTGGGGCGGCGGCGGCGGGCGAGAAAAGGTAGGGGGAGACAGGTGACGATGGAAGGGAGAAGATCACCATCCAAACGCTTCGCGAGCCTTCCATCCTATCAGCAGCAGCCACGTGCGCGTCCGAGAAGATAAAGTGTCGTGGTGAAAACGCATGCCGCCCGATTAAGCCCCCTTGTTTAGATCCCAGGGCCGTGTTTAGATGGGAATAGGGGTGGAGAATTAGGGGTTTGGAGTCATATCGCAATCATTGCGCAACTGTAGCATTTCGTTTGTTTGTGTAAAAAATTATCCACAAATTGATTAATTAGGCTCAAAATGTTCGTCTCGCAGCGTACAACAAAACTGTGCACTTAGTTTTGGTTTCATCTAGATTTAGTACTCCATGCATACTATGACATTTTGATGCGATGAAAATTTTCTTTTTGCATAGTGAAATTTAGAGTTGGTTTTTGGAACTAAACACGGCCCAAATTTCAACCCTAAAGTTTACTATGCAAAGGAAAGATTACCATCACATCAAAATATCGGCACATGCATGGAGTACTAAATGTTGATGAAATCAAAAACTAATTGCACAGTTTTGTTGTACTCTATGAGACCAATATTTTAAGCCTAATTAATCATTTTTTAGAAAAAAATTATATAAATATAAATGAAATGCTACAGTGTCGCAATGATTACGAAATTACCCAAACCTCAGATCCCCACCCCCCTATTTTGCATCTAAACACGGCCTAAAATCGAAAGCGGTTCTCTGACGTTGCAGCTCGTGCCTGCCGCCGGACCCCGCGTTGAATAAGGTCGCAAGATACAGTGTTTGGGAGAGCTCCACTCCGCAAAACTCAGCTCTAGCTTTGGCAATTCCACATTTTTTAGCTCCACCCTGTCTACCTCAATTAAACATGGTGCTGGTTGAACGTGTTTGGTTAAAGATACAACTTCAGCTCTAGATAGGATTTGACGGAAAATGTCTTTCTTGCCCTTGGATAGTTTTGTTAGTACAAGAATTTTTTTCTCTCACTTCTACAGTACGTGCTACAGTACACGTTGCTACAGTGCGGAAAAGAAAAGGTCACGTGAAGGAGGGAGACGGCAGAAAGAAAAAACCGACGTGAGGAGGTCCGGCGGAAGGACTTAGTTCTCTGTTAGTAAAAATGTGCCCGTGCGTTGCCACGGAAATAGACCACATGGAGAGATTTAACCGGTCTTGATCCATGTAGATTTTTTTCTTTTCTCTCATGCTTTAATTTAAATATGAGATTTAACTGGTCCTAATCCATGTAGATTTATTTCTTATTTTTTCTCATGCTTTAATTTAATTCCAGCGTATCGTGCTTGTACTTGATCTCTACGTAATTATGGAAAGAGACACATGAGGCCCACCCGTCGGCATTGTGAGAGGAAAGGAAGCAATCCTTGCTTAGGCACGTGAGACCGACCTGTCGGCAATGTGAGAGGGAAAGACCAAACAATCTTTGCTTTAGTATTAGGTAGAGATACACTACCTTAATCGCAGCTAGGACATCCTAGCCTAAATAGCAAAATGTAAAGTCATGCATCTTATTGAATCAATATTTCATGGAGCAACGACTAAAGTGCCTGCAGTAGAGGCACTGTCCAACGAGCAACAGCAGCAGCAAGATCGAGCTAACACACCGAGCAAGCAAAATCATGAGATCGACACACCGCGGCTAGTAGCACAAAGAAACATACTTATAGAGCAAGCCGTCGGACCAGTTAGGATGCCGTGCTGTGACGGACAGCAAGGCCCCAGGCACTAGATAGCCGGCACGCACGTACCTGTGACCTGTCTTTGCTTCTAACCGTTGTTGCGCCAGTGCACGGGAGGGCAAGGTGCCTGTGCAACAGATATATTACGTGCGTAGGTACAGTATTTATTAACAAACAACTTGAGCCTAGTTGGAGTCGGATTCCACTTGGGCGTCTCGCCGCTGCCTTTTCTAGAACGCC
>OAMR01000954.1:310864-332715 GCA_900205405.1 Echinochloa crus-galli | reverse complement strand
AGTCCGGGTCGGTTACAACTGGAATATCCCTGGATATCCGGACGAGCCGCCCACCGGGTTGTTGTTATCTTGTCCGTCAAGTCAGGGAGCCCGTATGGGCCGCATAGGGGTCGGCTCATGGGCCTGTCAGAGGTGGGCCTTGACCGCCGTAGTCTGGTCTGACAGTGGGCCCAGGGGTACCCATATCCCACACCGAGGGGAATTGGATTAGGAGCACGGGTTGATTTATACATATATTAATGGTTATTTTTTATACATGGCGGAAGAGGCATATATACATGGTGGAAGGACCGCTAATTATTTTTCAAAAATATGAGGGGGTTTATTGCAAATTTATGACGTACCGCGGAAATAATCCTTGCTTTATAATTATTATTAGACTAGCAAATGTGCCCGTGCGTTGCTACGGAAATAGACCACATGGAGAGATTTAACCGGTCTTGATCCATGTAGATTTTTTTCTTTTCTCTCATGCTTTAATTTAAATATGAGATTCAACTAGTCCTAATCCATGTAGATTTATTTCTTATTTTTTCTCATGCTTTAATTTAATTCCAGCGTATCGTGCTTGTACTTGATCTCTACGTAATTATGGAAAGAGACACATGAGGCCCACCCGTCGGCATTGTGAGAGGAAAGGACCAAGCAATCCTTACTTAGGCACGTGAGACCCACCTGTCGGCAATGTAAGAGGGAAAGACCAAACAATCTTTGCTTCAGTATTAGGTAGAGATACACTACCTTAATCGCAGCTAGGACATCCTAGCCTAAATAGCAAAATGTAAAGTCATGCATCTTATTGAATCAATATTTCATGGAGCAACGACTGTGCCTGCAGTAGAGGCACTGTCCAACGAGCAGCAGCAGCAAGATCGAGCTAACACACCGAGCAAGCAAAATCATGAGATCGACACACCACGGCTAGTAGCACAAAGAAACATACTTATAGAGCAAGCCGTCGGACCAGTTAGGATGCCGTGCTGTGACGGACAGCCAGTCCCTAGGCACTGGATAGCCGGCACGCACGTACCTATGACCTGTCTTTGCTTCTACCCGTTGCTGCGCCGGTGCACGGGAGGGCAAGGTGCCTATGCGACAGATATATTACGTGTGCAGGTACAGTATTTATTAACAAACAACTTGGGCCTAGTTGGAGTCGGATTCCACTTGGGCGTCTCGCCGCTGCATTTTCTTAAACGCCGAAGAGGCAGATATATACATGGTGGAACTACTTTATTTTAAAAAATATGAGGAGGTTTTTCATAAAATTATGACGTACCGCTGAATCAATTCTTGCTTTATAATTAGGTAGAGATTTACACGAAACGGTACATGTAATCGATGGCAGTGGTTGGTAATTTTACCCCAACTCTATGAGGAGGTATAAAATCTTTGTTTCTGGTGCACCACTTGAGGTGCTCCATGTTTTTTCTAGAGTTGGCTCCCAACTCTATTTTTTCTTAGAGCTGTAAAACTTGGAGCTGCATGTATTTGGATAAAAAAAATTGAGAGCGGAGTTGTAAAAACAGAGCTGTGCCAAACAGCCCCGAAGAACGAAAAAATGATAGGAAAAGACGAGAGCGAGAGGACTCCAGAGTCTTCTAACTACTTCCGGCCTACGTTAGATATTTTTTACTACAACGAGAGTTTGGATGGTGAATGATTGCTGACCGCACTCGTGAGGCCATCAGAACTCACTCAGATATTTTTACCCGTGTTGCTTCTCAACCAATCAGGACAGCCGTTGATTTACCATCGAACGCCGTAATTTTTTTTACCAACGTGGCGTGGCTGGCCGGCCGCCGCACCCGCCTCCTTTCAAAAATGATAGGAAAAGACGAGAGCGAGAGGACTCCAGAGTCTTCTAACTACTTCCGGCCTACGTTAGATATTTTTTACTACAACGAGAGTTTGGATGGTGAATGATTGCTGACCGCACTCGTGAGGCCATCAGAACTCACTCAGATATTTTTACCCGTGTTGCTTCTCAACCAATCAGGACAGCCGTTGATTTACCATCGAACGCCGTAATTTTTTTTACCAACGTGGCGTGGCTGGCCGGCCGCCGCACCCGCCTCCTTTCAAAAATGATAGGAAAAGACGAGAGCGAGAGGACTCCAGAGTCTTCTAACTACTTCCGGCCTACGTTAGATATTTTTTACTACAACGAGAGTTTGGATGGTGAATGATTGCTGACCGCACTCGTGAGGCCATCAGAACTCACTCAGATATTTTTACCCGTGTTGCTTCTCAACCAATCAGGACAGCCGTTGATTTACCATCGAACGCCGTAATTTTTTTTACCAACGTGGCGTGGCTGGCCGGCCGCCGCACCCGCCTCCTTTCAAAAATGATAGGAAAAGACGAGAGCGAGAGGACTCCAGAGTCTTCTAACTACTTCCGGCCTACGTTAGATATTTTTTACTACAACGAGAGTTTGGATGGTGAATGATTGCTGACCGCACTCGTGAGGCCATCAGAACTCACTCAGATATTTTTACCCATGTTGCTTCTCAACCAATCAGGACAGCCGTTGATTTACCATCGAACGCCGTAATTTTTTTTACCAACGTGGCGTGGCTGGCCGGCCGCCGCACCCGCCTCCTTTCATATATCTAATATCTAATAAGAGCCTATTTGTGCTGTAGCCTTTCAAACTTTGATAAGCTGAGGCCAAACATTTCCTTAATCTAAAAAATAGCCTATTTGTGCTGGGCCAACGATGATTATAAAATGAGATCCCAGCAGACATAGGCATACAACTTACAACTTCTTGAGTCCTTTGTTCCTGCTTTTCTTGGGAACCGTACCTGAGCCTCTCATTTCTAGCAGTCTTCGTTCTTGGATCTCCATGAGCGGGCAGTTGACACGCAGTTTTCCACCCTAAGATTGCTCAGTGTCCTGACAGAAAATACATCACAATCTCGTCTTGAGGAACTTGAATTGACTTGAGGGATTTCTAACTTCATGCCTTCATCACTGTACAGCCTCTCGTTTCTGTAAACCATATGCCCTACAGTTCAACAAGCTCAGCAGGCTTCTTTCCATTGACCTGGATAATGAGCTCCCCCTGCTCCAAGGGCTCCCGGTAGACAACATTCAGTTTCATGGCACCATCTGAGAATCGCTGCAAAATCTTTTAACTCTTGCCGACACCTAGATAGACCACAATCTGTTTTCTGGAGTGGTACGCAAATGCCATGGAATTAACATGGGATTTATAGTCAATTGGTATAATAAGCTACAGGCAAAAGAACTACAGGGAATTAAGAGACATTTACAGAAATCATCTATTAACTGAAGGAACATGGTGACCATCTGTCATCTGCGAATGCCGCGGTAGTTATCAACGGAGTCCTGAAAAAAACGGATCGTCCCCGCGTAGTGGAAAGCCAGAAGGCCGGCAACCGCAAGGAGGACCGTAGCGGGGTGACTATTGGGCAGCGCGCTCACATGTTACGGCGGCCGGTGCAACATGCCATTGACGGCAGGGCGGCTGACTACATCTACCCGACGACACAGTTCGTGCGAAAAGAGCCGATCTCAGTCGATGGCTCGTGCACGGTGCGGATTGCGATGGTGGCGGTAGCAGCCAAGAAGGTCGTGTATGAAAGATTTTGACGGTAGTAGTTGACCACTACAGTGACTAGATTTTATTTTTGGATTTGACAGCGATGCTGGTAAATTACTGCTCACGACATATTCTTCATGAATAGTTAGTACTCTCCATACGATATATATTGTGTGCTCCCAAACAGATCGTACAGACCTTGTGTATGTGTCTATTGATCACTTCACAACATAGTTTTCGTGGGATGAAGAGATATCGCGGCCGATTATAGTTGGCTAAGGCTAGGTAATATGGTAGTATTAGCTCGGAAAGGACGAGGAGGCAACACCGTGGAACCGACCCACTATTTCGGTATTGATTCTTTGGCTCTAGAGAGAAATATCTAGGTCTGACCTTAATTGGTTGTATCTAGCAATGATCTTATTGAAGTCATTATTTGGGGTTCCAAGAATCGTTCTCTAAGGTGAGAACCGATGGTCTGGTCTAGACTAGCTGGACCATGGCAACGATGGTGCGTGTGCATGCTATTTTCTTGTTGAAGACGTTGCTTTTTTATAGAGCCTTTTTTGTAGTTCGGGTGTTTGATATGATGGTGTAGGGAAATAGAAGTTCAACTCTAACGACAAGGGGGCATGCCGAAGGGGAGTCCATGCCGAAGGTGGCAGGGTCAGCAATGAGGGGGCACTTTGGTGGAAGCCTTGGGCCTGAACCCCACAGCCTGTAACACCCCGTCTTCCACGAGCCGCCCCGTACAACCCTTCCGAGGAGCGTGCACGCGTACATATAGCACCCTGCTTACACTTTCGTCCTCGCTTCATGTAAAAAGGTTAATCCGAAGGTGCTATGGCTGGAAGACAAAGGCTTATAGGTTGCCTCTACCCTTGCTAAACTAGCAATATGGCACTAAACACGTGCATCCCGCACTCATGGGCCACCATTGGGCCATATAAACTAGGCTAGGTGTGACATACACCCCCCTCAAAGAACCCGACGTCCTCGTCAGCACAACTCACCCACATGGGCAAATGTCCAGGAACGTTCCCCCTTAGCGCATGATCGTACGTCTAATGCCGGCGCCAAAGTCCATGCCGTATGCCCTACCCGGGCCACACGCGCCATGCGCCCTACGCCGGCACACTAACCCGTACGCGCAACCGCGAGGGTCATCTCTGATACCATTTGTAACACCCCGCCTTCCACGAGCCGCCCCGCACAGCCCTTCCGAGGGACGTGCACGCGTACACATAGCATCCTTCTTACACCTTCGTCCTCGCTTCATGTAAAATGGTTAAGCCGAAGGTGCTATGGCTGAAAGACAAAGGCTTATAAGTTGCCTCTACCCTTGCTAAACTAGCAATGTGGCACTAAACACGTGCATCCCGCACTCATGGCCACCACTGGGCCATATAAACAAGGCCGGGTGTGACACAGCCCCTAAGCCTCCCCGCCGCCCCTCCAGGCCCAAGCAAATGGCCACAACGGCCACTAGTGCAGGGCCGGCTGCTGGCCCCAAGGGTTGGTAGGCGAGGGGGCGCCGGCAGAGTGGCCTGGGCCCGATGGGAAGGGCATCCACCAGCAGCGGCAGCAATGGGTTGCGGATCTGCCTGGCCCCGGCCACCAGCGGCGTAGATCCGCCACAAGGATGGTAGACGGCGAACGGTAGGCCGGTGGAGGGACGACGTCGGGCCGGCGGCGAGCCAATAGCATGGATCCAACCACGGGGGTGTGCTGGATCTGGCGTGGATCGACGACCGCGGATGCGGGAGGGGCCAACGGCGCCGCATCGGAGTGGGCGGCGACGGCTCTGACGCAGGGACGGCCGTCGATGTGGATCCATTGCGTAGGCAGCTGCGATGCGACGATGGTGGCCGGTGGCGGTGGGCGGGAACGACTTGGAAGGTAGGGATGGGTGGGCGGCGGAGGGGAAGAGGGGAGGAGAGAGAGAGAGCTAGCGGGCGGCGACTGTGGCGGTGGCCGACGAGGCTAGTGTTTCCGGTGGCTGGGGTGGCGCCCCCGAGTCGAGAAGTGGTTTCAATCCAATTGGGTTTGTACCATCACCATGCACTGACTGCGATGGTTTTTTTTTGCTAGATACCGTAGTATATACCAATATACTCTCGTTCTATCAAAACTTTACTATGTGGTTTGTACCAATATAGTCTTGTTCTGGAGGAGTATATTAGGAGTGGAATGGTACTTTACTAGTTTACTATTTGAATTGCGCTAGCGTACTCTCCTCGTTTCCCTACAGATTCTGCAGTATGCTCTTTTAGGGCATAGGCGTGTTACTGATTGACTGACCGAATTAGGAACTGAACTATAAAATGTGATTTAACATTCATGCAGAGAGACAATATCAGAACACTGTGACCCCAATTCGCGAAAACCATGCATCTGGTTTGTGCAAGGTTACTCCTCTAATGTTACATAAATAAAGATCTAAGAAAATTGAAAACATTTTTTACCCAAAAGATACCCACCCACCTCTCACGCCGGACCCACCTGACAGTCCTCCCCTTCAAAAAATTTCCCCGGCGCCATCTCCCACCACCAAAAATAGGAAAGTGAAGCGAAAATTTCCTCTCCCTCCACCGAATAATAGGAAAGTGAAGCGAAAATTACACCATTGAGCCCAAACTTTTTTCACCCAGCTTACCCGCCGGACCCACTCCTTCCACGCCGCCTGCCTGCCCACGTCCGACCCACCCGCCCCCGCCTCCCTCCCCTCCACCCGCGCGGGCGGCGTCGGACGACGCCAGGGCGACGACGAGGCGAGGCGAGGCTGCGGCGGCGCGCTCCGGCCTAAGCGGGCTCCGTCCAGGGCGGCGGCGAGGTGAGAGTCTCGGCGTGCGCGCACGGGGGGCGGAGGAGCTTGGAACGCGGCGGCGGCGGCCACGGTGACCGGAGAGTGGTGGCACCATCGGCGCTCAGGCCGCGCAGGGAGCTGCTGCTCTCCTGGCTCCACCCCGACCCTCTGCTCCAATCCCTCCTCCCTTCATCTCGCCGTTGCCGGCAAGGCCACCAGCGCATCGAGGGCCTCCGGACCCCTACGCGACACCATCCTCGCCCGAGACATCACTACGGGCGGCGGCGGCGGCGGCGCCAATGGTGGGTGGGCAAGGCAACGGCGGCGGCGACGGGCCTCCTCGGCATCTACACCACTACTGTTGTTCGCTTCTCCACAACAACAAGTGGATTTGTTGCGGTGACGGCGGCGCCGCCGCCTCCCCGACCCCACCGTGCTCTTCCTAACTTTATCCACAGGGCCCCTCCACCTCCCTCCGGGTCCTCCTCCCCACCGTGGGCGGCTTTGAAATGTCGGGGCGATGGTGGCTCCGATGTCCACCAGTGTTGCGCTCCCCGCAGCGATCGAACCCCTGGTCCCGGCGCCCACCGCCGGGGAAGAGAATTCCGGCGCTGCTAGGTCGGCGACGCCATGAGGAAGAAGCTGTACACCCGCTTCCCCGCTGTAAGTTTTTTTTATCCTGAGATTTTTTTTTCTGAGATCGTCCGATCGGTTTAGATTCCTGGGCGTGCCGATTCCTGCATGTTTGTGCGCGCGGATGCATGATGGGTGTGCCTGTGTTATGCTCATGGTTGTTTGAATTTCTGATGATGAGGTTACTTATGATTTCTTTTTTAAAAAGGTTTTGCTTAGGATTTAACTCGATCAATTTTGCTCTGAGATTGTGATATGCATGGGTATCTTTTGATAAGCTTTTTTGTGGTATATGCTGTAGATCTATGCAATCGATTTGTATGAAGTCTTGGAATATCTAGGTATTTTGATCTGCTCTCAGCATTTCGATGGTCTGTTTTTTTGCATGGATCAGGCTGCGTCGGGGGTCATGTGATTTGGGGTTGAGATTTATACATACTTAACTGCCATATCATAGTTCATCAGTTATTATGACTTATGAGGAGTTCGCGGCGATGGTGGCACCGGGGAGGCAAGACCCGAGGCCTGCAAATAACCCGGTCTCGAGGAGCCCCAGGCGCGTGCACGAGCACTGCAGAAGGCGGGGCACACCGCTCCTGCTCCATCCTGGAAGCTAGAGCAGCGATGGTTGCAACGACCAGAGACCACGGCGATGCGGTGGCGGCCACGACCAGCCACGGCATGGGCGGGCATCGGATGCAGCATGGGCTCGGATCAGTTGCGGCGGGAGCTGCGACCTGAGGCATCTGCAAACTGCAGCTGGGGCCGGGCTGCGAGCGGCTGCTGACCAAGACGACGGACAACGCTTTCAAGATATGGAGTCTGCAAGGAGCTGAAGTTAAGTTTTGTCGGCCATTCCATCGGGAATATCATCATTAGAAGTGCCCTGGCAGGTCTCTTCATCTTTCCTAACAAATCCTTTGAAACAACCGACAGATATGGTCCTGATTATTTTTTGTCCGTCTTAACAGATCCTGCATTGCAACCATACTTGAAGAACCTCTACACGTACATGTCAATATCAGGGCCTCACTTGGGTTACTGGTACAGTTCAAATTCTTGATTCCATTCTGGACTTTGGCTGCTGAAAAAGCTCAAGGGGGCACAGTGCATCCATCAACTGACTTTTACTGATGATCAAGACCCCCAGAATACATACTTCTACAAGCTTTGCAAGGTACCAAGTCAGCCTATTTTGCTTTGGAGTAATTTATTACGTTAGATTTAATTTACATCGAGATGAATTTACCTCTTAATTGTTATTGTTTTCGTTAATCTTTATACAGTTGAAAACATTGGAGAATTTCAAAAATATCACATTGCTGTCGTCACCACAGGTTATTCCCTTTCTCATGCCTAAACAGTTTCAATTAACTTGTAGGGTGGAATGATCAATTGCTGCACTATTTCAGTTAGCCTCTGTAGCCCTTATGCTGCATGCTGTGAGTAATGACATTTATATATTTCTTTAAGGATGGCTATGTAGCCCTTATTACTATTTCAATTAGGAGGTGATGTTATCTTTTATAGGAATAATCCTTCATCTAGATTATGTTTACAACTGATTCCTGATTTTTGTTGTTTAAATTGTATTTTTAGTAAACTAATTCATTAGCCAGGATTAATATACATCGAATCATATATTCAGAGCTATGTAAGTTTAAGAATTTTTTTGTGTGCTTGTTGACCCAAATATGAAATTCAACGACTGGGCATGTAATTTGTTTCTGTCAATGAGAATTCTGTGCTTAAACAGAGTAGCTTTATTGGCCAGTTGTTGGGCACTGTTGATATAAATTTAATGAACCTGCAAGTTTGACATGTAATCTGGTATTGCCAATGAGAATTCTATGTTCAAATGTAATTTGCGTCTTTAATATAGCCTTCCGCATTAATTCTTTTTGTAGCTGTACATATTTGCTTCTTGGATTTGAATCCGACATGTTAGAATTGGGAAATCCAAAAATATCATGTGTGGCCCATGTTTATGCACTAAAGAGATTAATTGCTTAGGATTAGCATGGTGGATACTAAAGGGCCTCATTGAGTGAAAAATTATGGTCTGTGTTTATGCACTTCTTGGATTAATTGCTTAGGATTACAATTGGGAAATAATCCAATAATTATGGCATTATTGGTGCCATGTTTCTGATTTTAAAACAAACAGTCCTTACAATCTTAACCAATCTCCAATCCTCCCTAATTTCCTGTAATGAATGTTCTCCAGCCATAGTGGCATCTGTCCATCCATGCAGAATTTTTGTTGGCACAGTGAATTTGTTTATATTCTCATTCTCTGTTTGGTATATTTATGCACTAAAGAGTTTAGTTTTGGAGTTGGTAGAAGTAGGAGTTCAAAGTTCTCCCTGATGTATGTAGAGACTTTAGTTTTGTAATTGGTAGGAGTAGGAGTTCAAAGTTCTCCTTGCTGCCTGTAGAAATTTCTGCACTTGGCAGTAGTAGTAATTCTGTAGATGGAGTTATTCAAGTTTTATATAACACATAGTTATGTGTTGTCTTGGCAGAAAAGTGGAGCAGTTGAAGTGGTTTGATTCACTGCAGGAAACCCCTGAAATGGACGGACCGGACGGACCGAATCAATGTAGAAAAAAGGGAAATATCCAGGTAGGTCGAGCTCTCTATGCTCGGCGAAGGAGGTGGTTGCTGTCCCGTGAATGAGGTTTGTCTGAATTGATTCAACTCTTTTTGTTGTTACATTCAATTGATGCCGCTCTTATTTGTATGTTATCTTCGGTGCATACTGATACTGTTGGAATCTGTGGGGATTACTCTGATCTGTTTGTGTTGTTCCACAAAATGTTACTATATTGGCTGTCCTGTGATGCTATGAATTCTTCAAGCAAAACTAGGAATATTTTATTTTTCCGTGTGACGATTTCAATTGATTAAAGAGATGAAAATTCCGATTGCAGAATTTTCAATTTCTCTGCTCTTATATTACTAAATAATTGGAAATTTTGTGAAGCTTTCTAATATAACCACTACATGTTTATACTAATTCTCTGCTAGAGAAGTTGAATTAGGTCTTCCTCTGGTTGGGACTTCTGGATCTTTCAGTTTGCCAGTTTCTTTGATTTGATTTTAGGTGACTTTCTATTCCGATCATGGAATGTGCTTTTTGTTCAAATCGAGCCTTTTGGTTTCTGCCCCATGGAATCACTGTAGGCAAGTAACTTAACCACACTCTAATATCAAATGCAGGTTTATGGCATATCTGTCGACTCCTTGTACTGATGCCTCTGTCGGAAGGCAATGCATAAAAAAGCAATGGATGCTCTTTTCAGTCCACAGGATTCAGATGGCCCGGAAGGCCACCTTGAGACAACCAGTGAAAACACTGATGATATGAAGCCAACACTAATCTGGAGCTGTGTATATATTGAAGATGTGACACAGGTGAATTTCTTTTTGTTATCATTACAGATTGTATGTCGATTTCATCACTGGTAAACAAATTAAAACATTCCCTGTCCTGTCTTGCACTATCAGGGAACATCTGGTTCTTTGTTGTCATGCCCTATGCCTGATGAAAATCTGGACTATAAGGTTCTCATGTTTTGCAATGTTGTTTTACACATTATTGCTTTCTTAGATTCTGCACATAATAATTTATCTTAGATAATATCACTTTCAGCTTTGTGTTCATAACATAATGCCGCAGCATAACAACCTCATCATAGCTTACAAAAATGTGACTTTGTAATGTACATGTGTTATAAAAATGTACTTTTAGTTCAGAGTACGATAATGGGATTAGACTTTGTACTGTACATGTGTTCCTTTAATCTCTGTTTCTTAACTTATCTGATTTGATAAATCGGACCAATTTGTGTGGTCGCATTGCACCAGAGGTTCTATGATTTTTGCAGGTCGATGTGAGAAGAATTTTGTAATTTCATGGAAGGGCCAACGACGCCGATGATGGGAAAGGAGAAGACTGACCTTCTGGCACAATTAAGAATGTTCACCTTTTTAGCATAAAGCCAGATGAGATCCGATGTAAACATCCAGTTCCAAAGGTAGTGCGGTGCTTGTTGTTTTTACAATATTTATGTAGTAGTAATATTTCAGTTCATGATTATTATCTTGCTTAGAGGTTGGTAGCAAAGGGTTTCTTGTTATCTTTTTGCTTGGTGGAATTCTGCTCATGAAAATGTACACTTGCAGGCTGACAGCAGTTGCTGATGGAAAATTTGAGAGGTAAGTTGTGAAAGCTTATAATATTTATTTGCAGTAATTCTCCATTAATTTTCTGTGGTCTTTTCTCGGTTCATGTATTACTTGAAAGTTTTCTTTAGCTCACTGTTTCTGGGATGCAATTTTTTGCATGGTCTTTTTAGGGATGCTTGGGTCAAGGTGGAGCTAAGAACATGTTGGTTAGTGAATCAGCAACTTTCAGTACAAATTTCAACCAAAAAATTTCTTGTTTGAGGTATTTCAATTTCAATAGATTATGTTTTTTCTCCAATATGATTTTTATTTTTTTGCACTGGTGTGGCTGAAAGGACCTTGCTTCTTTGCACTGCTTTCTTGCTGTGAAATTTTCTGTGGTTTGCCTGATAGCTTGTGTGGGAAATCCAGGCTGTGAATACTTCGAATATATTTTTCATGCTTGAAAAATAGAAGGTTAACGCCTGTGGACTTTTATTTTTTTTATTTCAGTGAAGATTAACTTGGAAAATGATTAGGAAGATTTTTTTTTCAAGTTTTGGTGCACTGTCTAAGTTTCCTTCTTTTGGGTGGTACTGTGTTCAGTATATGCTTTGAGTTTAACGTTGTCGGAAAATGATATGCTAACAACATCAATTCATTTTCATTGGCTCATTCTGTCAAATGTATTCTTTTCAGCTATGGCCAAGGAAGCCGGGGCACTTTAGGTAAGGTTTAGGGTTCTACACCTGACCCACTAGGTGAATGTACTGCCATTCTTTTAAAGCTTTTCCTGCAGCTATACTGAGAATTACATGGCATCAAGTTTGTAATTATTCATAGAGTGGTTTCTCAAGGACCAAAGTTGATATGCAGTGTACGTATTGTGCAAGTTCAGTTGTTTCACTGGTCATCCTCGATTCTTGGTGGGAACCTGAAGCATTCTAAAAAAAATGAATCAGTAGTGTTTATTGAGCCCTCTGAAACTCTTTCAAGTGATATCGCAAACCAAGGTATGTTATATTCCTTCTTCCATCGATGCTCTTGTTTTCCTATACAGTATGTTCCTAAATTTCATTATACATATATGGTTTCCAGGTCCAGGCACTATAGGTTTCGATTTATCTGGTTTGTTGTCCAGGGAGCAAACAAATATGAGCTAGGAGTGTGGCAAATTGCAGAATAGCAGGTACCCAGTATAGCTGGTAATACTGTAGTCCATAACTTTAATTTAAGCTCATCAAACTATGCATTGATTTCTGTTCAAAAAAATATGCATTGATATATAGTTAATTGCAATTTTCTCATAAATCGTGTGGCATGCGTGTTGCAAATATGAAATATATATGTGAGAACTATACCTCAACCAATATATGTTGTTGATTTGCTGTATAGTCTGGCATGCGTGTGATCATCGAACTTTTCACTAATACAAGCTTCTAATTTAGTTCATGGTGGTGCCAAACAATAGTAGATTTTGATTCTAATTTGAACTTTTACAGGTTGTACTAGCATGTGTTGGGAGATATGAAATGTGGAGTTCTGCCTCTGCCCTGAAATAATATACTTTCTGAAAAATATCTTGAGATAGCAACATGCAAATCATGGTGCCCCTCAGAAGTTTTGTCTATATCTGAGCACTTCCAATTCCAAGTCTATTTTAGAAAGATTTGGAGCATTTCCATGAACAAACGCCACTGAATTTTCTCAGTTTAATGCTAAACTTGAAAGGTTTATATTATTACCTAATTCTGACAATTTTTCCTTACCTAATTATAGGTTGTTTCCAAGCAGTCTTGCTGCAACTCTAAATCTCAAGTAAACAAACTGATCCTATTGCTAGGTTCAAACTTGGAAGTGAGTGAATGAATGGAAGCAAGTATTGGTGAGGCTTGGTTAAGCTTGGAATATTAGTGAATGCGGGTTCCGGATTTGATTCAGCTCTTGTTTTACCGCACTAAAAGTTTCCGCTTCTCTTTTTTTAAGCAAGAAGTGTTTCTCTTTTCGTTTTGATGGCATTGTAATTAAAGAAGTCTGCATTATTGTTAGTCCAACAACTGTGTTATGTACTATATGTGTAGTACAATTGCTAGAATGAATGTATATGTCTTCTCAGGTTGTCTATTGACTTCCTGGTCAATTGGTTTGCTGAATAAGTATATGATATTCTGTAAAACCTATTGATATAATATGGGAAGAATTTAAATATTGGAACTAGAGTAGGGCTTCGGATCCGAACATGGAAGGAGTCGAACAAGGCTTGGATAGGGCTCCTAACCAGGCTTAGATAAGGCTAGGTCAAACGGATTATTTGTATGTCTATTTTCTAAGGAATTTGGTGCCCTTTCCCTATTGTAAATTTCAATTGAAATTTTGCCTTCTCTTTTTAAACTGTCATTTAACTCCTTTTCTTTTTTTTATAAGAGCTGAATGAGTCTTTTTTTTAAAAAAAGCTTTGAACTCAATGGGAAATGATGCTTTTGCAAATAGTGTCACTGCACACTGCCTTTTCGGAAAACATGTTTACATCTGAATATATTGTTAGGCTTTTATGGTAGTTTTTTATTTAGATTAATGAATTCACTTGCCCTCACATGGCGCTTCTTAAGCCACGCAGTTTAGGGCGCGTGTGTATAGAGTGGAGACGGAAGTAGCTTGGTGTATACAGTGGAGATGGGTATTGTGGCGTTTTTTGAATGTCTTTTTAGAGATGCAACATCTTCATGAGCACCGGCACTTTTGTGTTGCGTTGTAGGTCCAGAGTGATAGATTAGATATTTGTCTACTATTCTTGCAAGGTGCATAAGTTTTATTTGTTATGTTGGTGTTTTCGACGTACACGATTCACTTGTGACATCAGTGCATCAATAGAGACTATTTACCGTAGTTGGCTATACTTAAAAAAATGATTGATTATAAATATATTCCAACACATCCTCATCAAAGTGATTATATGTTCCTTGGATAAATAATGTTATAGTTTGAAATTTTTTCTGAAAGCGTGTTGATGAAAATAATTGTGATATGGATTATGTCTTTGTTTATGAAATATTTTATATGCGTTATACTAAATTGGTTACTAAATCTAAATATTTGGTTTCTTAGAATTTTTGATAATACGTCACTGCTGCATATACAAATTAGATGTAAAATTCTTGTTTCCGGCAACCACCGCTGGGTGCGTCACGATGTGTTTGTGTTGTGGCCTTGAGGTTGACCATGAGTAGATGCAAGATTGTCTTAAAAAGCCTTATTGTTTCGTAGAAACGTATACTTGTTCATTAATGCCGTGTCCTATTTATTTACCTTGGAAAATTTGGTTGTCATCTTTAGCAAAAAATATTGTATTTAAATAATTTATTCAAAAATATTATGTGGTTAAATGCTACTTATTTTCCTTAATTAAGTGTCTTTTGTCTATTTATTTTTTCATCTCAGTCAACACTTATAATGAATAATTTTTTTGTGTCATTGATTTAACTTGTGTATGTTTTTTATACACGTGCGTGTCGCACGTGCACCCTACTAGTGTTACATAAATACTCATCCAAAATGGAACATTACCCTCTTATACGGCAAAACATGCTCATCTAATATACACCACTAGACCTATTATAAATCCTCCAATATGGAAAATCAATTCTATGATAAAGTATTAATTTGGACACAGTTTAAGCTCAATTAATAGGACTTATGAAATCACTATGCTAATGAGGACAAAAAAATTACCCCGCTAATGTTAAAACTAAATACTACTCTCCCATAGAAAATTACTCCATCTATATAAAAAATACAACTCCAATATGAAAAATTAGTCATGACATTAGGAAAAAAGTACTCCCATTTAAAATGGAACATTACTCCTTTTCATATTATGAAATTTCTCATCTAAACTAGAAAATTACTACTCTAATGTGAAAAAAATAATATATTATGAAAATTACTGCTCTGACATTATTACTCGTACAAGGTTGAAACATACTTGTAGGAATTATCGTGTATCTTTAGTGAACCTAAAAGGAGTATAATACTGCTCAGCAAAGAGTATGTACTGTCTAGCAAGGAGTATCTTACTATTACTAATTGGAGGCTCCTTTTATGGCCTCCACGTTAATCCTCATAAGACGCGATAGAAAAAAAGATAAATACAAAAAATTCTCACAATAATCAGAAACATCCGGCCATTAATTGGTACAATCGAATAATCACAACCATCAGATCTATTTTGTTTAAAAAATTACCCACCTATGCCACTATAAAAAATAGGCTTATTATTACTAATTGGAGGCTCCTTTTATGGCCTCCACGTTAATCCTCATAAGACGCGATAGAAAAAAAGATAAATACAAAAAATTCTCACAATAATCAGAAACATCCGGCCATTAATTGGTACAATCAAATAATCACAACCATCTAATCTATTTTGTTTAAAAAATTACCCACCTATGCCACTATAAAAAAAATAGGCTAAAATAACCCCTATAATTTCTGCAAAATTACCCACATTTACCATTATAGGAAAAAACATTAAATCTCATTCGCTGCACACTTCCAAAAAAAAGCCACGGCTTGTCTCGCAGCATCCTAAGTGATCAACTTTCTGCTAAAGTTTTGCAAAAAAAAAAAACCCTTGCTGCCGAAGCATGTAAGCTTTAAGTAAGGAACATAATTAATCACATATATATCCAAACATGTTCCTGTCAGGTACTCAAGGTCTTCTCGGCAGCCTATGCAAACAAGATGCCATTGCTCCTGGATAAATAGTATTCCTAGAGAAGCTATAGAGGGCTTTGTCAAGTATAATGCCATAATGATGTGGTGCTCCAATTAGGACTTGCATACGGAGGCCTCAAAGCAAGTAAGCTACTTGCTTATATATCCTTATGGAACTTGCATGTCTTAGCGCCAGCCAATTCACGTTGTAGTTAAATATGGTCGATGTTGATGTTGGGCGTCAGATTAAGGTCACACGGCCTGCAGATGTTGCACCTAAAGTATTGAAATTATTGCGTCTAACAAAATAAAGTCAAGAAAGGATTGGACTTAAAAAATATTCATGAAAAAATATGAAAAATTACTATGTCACTATAAAACAAGATATGCAAAGTATACGGTATACCGATATATTTATTCAAATTACTACTCCCTGCCATTGCTAACATGAAAAAATATTATGTTATACATGCATGTTGTTTGTGTTACTATATAGACCATGTATGCATGTGTGAGAAGTGGTGAGAAGTTAAACACATAGATCAGAAGGTTCAATTAACCATATTTGTCAAACACATAGCAATGGAAAGTGGAAAAGCAATGTAAATGTGGATAAAAAATGTATATAGTAACTACTAACCAAAGTCTATCATAAATTCATAACCAAATAAGATAAATACATATGTTTTCATGTTAGGATATTTTAAAATGAGAGAAAAAAGGTAAGAAGGTTTGATTGATAGCCATTGATCCTGATTTTCTAACCGTGCGGGAGCACGGGTTGATGGACTAGTATACTCCTAAAAACGGAGCACCATGGAGTATATACTTCTCTTTCTGATTTTCTACCTGTTGATTTAGCAAGTGATTTCATTCAATTTTTGCTCCAATTTTCGCTGCCGCACTGGCAGGCTTGTTGAATACGCAAATCTCTCTCAAATTTATCTCTGTTGCATGCGCGTAATTGCAGGTTAAGGGTAGTTGCCCTGTCCAAATGCCGTTTTTGGTTTTGCTGCTTCTGTCAAGCCAACAGATTTCATTTCAATGGGAGCCATTAACTTCCGAAATGCAATAATAAGTTAATTAATAATAGGCATGGATGGCTACTTAGTCCATCGGAAAATTTTTTAACCTTTTAGAAAAAGATTACTACCCCAATTATTAACTTCTCTCATATTCGTCTTATGTGATGCAGCAGAAGCACGAGCAGAACCGGCGGCAGCGAGTCGTAGCCCGTTAAGATGGCATTGACGTTGATCCCATCCCTACGACTCGACACCCCCTACATCGCACACTTGGATGCCTGCCGCCGCTCCGCCGTGGCGAACGGCTCCACGCTGATATGCTTTATGCTTCAGGCCAGCGTAGCACCCATGGACGGCGCTACTTCGATCATGGCCCAACTAACCATCTGTACCTGACGTATACAGCGGATGATAAGGCCTCGTAAGCTCGTACGAAAGTTTTCGGCCGTGTTACCTGGCTGAAGAGGCTCACATTGCGGGTCTAATCCACAGGAATTAATTAGGACATGTTTTTTCGTCCAAGGCTTGCCAGAGTTCAAGTTTAAGAGCCACATGTTTCAGCACACCAACCGATGTAAAACGGATGGCGTAATTGCAGTACAAACAAACAATTTTTACTGCCACATTACAAAATACACTGGTTTTTACTTCATCTGACCTCATGGTAGTAGCGCCAGCGCTATAAATAGACATGAAAATGCATCCTATTGAATAACATTCAACGCGCAGCGCTACACACATTTGATTTATTCCTATTGTTACAGGAAACACATACTAGTTGATTTATTCAAGGTACATACATGAAAATGCATTATAGTTTTTGCACGGTATTTATTTAGAGACAATGGAAACCAGATAATCTTCTCAAATTCGGTGCGGTGCGTAGAATCACTGAATCAGAATGAGCTCCCTCTCACGTGTTAAGGACCTGCTGGTGGACCCGGAGGGTAATATGGTGGACAGGGGGGTTGATCTGCAAAGAAGGTCAAACAAAATATTCCGGCCCGGACAAAAAGGAAAACTGTAAGAGAGAAATCAAGATAATCCTATGATATATAATGCATAGTTAACAGTAAATTGAAATCGGTACGATTGAAGTCACAAAAATCTTTTATATGCTGCAGCAATTTAGTGAAATTAATCTCGGATAGTGTTACTGGCGAGCTAGGTGGATAGGGATTAGAAAAGTTTACAGTATCATTGTTTCTAAAAAAACTCGGCCTAATCAGTGCCGAGTTTACAGATACTTTTTGTATTCGGTACTTACAAGAGGGATCGCAGTTTGGGGGGCGGCCCTCTTGGGCAAGGCTGCTTCTGCTGACAAGGACCACCACCACCAATATATTGAGGACGAAAATGAGGAGTCGAACCCGGCAAGGGCAGGCGTTGGATGGCATTCTGTCTGTTCTGCAGTGTGCTCTTTTTTCAACACGAGTTGGAGAGGCCGGATAGAAGTTATTAGCAACTAAAGCGAACACTTTGGCATGCCAAACTGTGCGTGCTCAAATGACAGCGCTCCTCAGCATTATTGAAGAACTCATTTATAGTCCTATATATAGAGGAGCTTGGGTCGAAGTGTCAACTGAGCCTTTACTGGGGAATGCGGGGTGCTGCCTCCGAGCGGGTGTGGCTAGCCAGTCATGTCTTGAACCGGTCAATTCTGAGTCGTCTGTACTCCCTCCGTTCTGAAAAACCTGACATTTAAGACAGTAGCGGAGCCACCAATATGGCTAGCATTGGCTGCCGCCATACCTATTGCCAGCTAGCACCTTCTTCTCTCCCTCTTTAGTGTTCATAAATCTGCTACATATATAGAGCTGAACTATCATAGTACTATATTCGCCATAGGTAAAATTTCATTCTGGCTCCGCTACTGGTTTAGGACAAGGTTTGGATCAAACATTAAGAATATAAATCATTAATAACTTTTAAATTATTGAGTTTACAAATGTGAAAACTATATGAATATATTTGTCTTGAAAAATACTTTTATAAAAGTATACATATATCACTCTTTGATAAATATTTTTATAATAACAAGAGGTCAAAGTTGTATTTTGGAGACCGTATCGCTGTCCTAAACGTCAGGTTTTTCAGAACAGAGGGAGCAATGCCCGTCACAGCAAAGAACAGTTCAAATAACGCTAGGTGCACTTCACATGTCCTCTATTACATGTCGTCCACAAGAAACAGAACCATTTGAGCTGGATGAACCTCACATGTCTAGACACCATTATCATGTACTGTATGTACATGTGCTGTCTTCTTAGCTCAAGTGGCTAGTAATGTTGGCACTGTTCACTTGACTTATGCTTATGGCTTATGCTGATTCGTTGTGAGAGAAAAATACAGTTGGCTGATGGCTTATGCTAATTCGTTGTGAGAGAAAAATACTGTTGCCTGATAAGCATAAGTCAAACGAATAGGGCCGTTGACTGCTTCTGCAGTATGCCAGGGAAAATGTGGTAGTCGTTCAGTGTTCACCGAACTAAAAGTTTAAAACTCGTGACCCGGCTCGGCTTGGCTCGACTCGATTTAGCATCACGGATTTTTTTAGCTTAGCTTGGCTCGACTCGATTTAGTGTCACGGATCTTTTTAACAAGCCGAGCAGTTGCTTCTACTTGTTTCATTATGGAGCTAACTCAAGCCAACTCGCAAGCCACTCATGAGCCAAAAGAGCTAGAAGGTCGAGTATGGGAGCCCAATCGAGTAGGACCAATAAGTGAACTACGCTGCATGATACATTGAAAGTTTAAAACTTTATAATTGACATATCTTTTGTGTTTCATATAAGTTGAGTAATAATCGTAAATTTACATCCGGCTTGTGAGCCTAACAAGCTGGTTCGAGTTATTAACAAACCGAGCCGAATCGACTTCGATGTTCACTCGTTTTTGTTAACGAGTCCAGCCGAGCCTGGATCGTTGCCATCCCCTCTCAGTGAATTTGGTGACTTTTTTAACACTATTGTATAAATATAATAGATTTCTATTTCAATGATATAGCTTTCTTGATCGAGTTAATAAATCACAACATACACGAAAATGCGCTTATCGTTCAAAGAATAAGCCAGGGAATCATATCGAACTTTGTCTGCATTGTGATGAATCAGAATGAGCTCCCTCTCACGTGCTACTGACAGGAAGCTGAGAACGGTGAGCACGATGGTGCACACGGGTTGTTCGTATCTCCTGCAACGGTCGTCAAAAATCATGTCACAGGCAAAAATGAACGAGTGTCAGAGTGAAATCAAGACACTAAACCCCTACGGAGTATGATATATGTAGTTGATAACGGTAAGAAAATTGATGGGATCTTATAAGTACATGGCATCGGTGCTTCCGCAGACAAGGAAAACTGAGGACCATAGGGGTCGAATCCAGCAAAGGCAGATGTTGACTGATGACATTGTCCTCTCTGTTCTGCAGTCTGCTCCGCAACCAAATCCAAATACTTGGTTAAATTGGGAGAGTCAAATTTGGCATTTTATCATAAGTCACTGTATCATTTCGTTTATATTTATAAATAATTATCCAAATATTGATTAATTGGACTTAAAATGTTCGTCTCGCAAAGTACAACAAAGCTGTATAATTAATTTTTTATTTTATATTTAGTACTCCATGTATGTGCCGATATTTTAATGTGATGAAAATCTTCTTTTTAAATAGTGGAATTCGGGGTCGAATTGAGGAAACTAAACAAGGGCTTGGAACGCGCAACTAGGCTCGAAATGACAGCGCGACAGCATTACTGATCGAGAGTGCTAGAACAAAAAACAATATATTCCTTAACAGTTAGACAAATTAATGCAACTGAAGTAATAGAAACATATTTTTTATTTGAATAAACCTTTTATTTGCCGCAACATATCTTTTGTGTTTCATATAAGTTGAGTAATAATCGTAAATTTACATCCGGCTTGTGAGCCTAACAAGCTGGTTCGAGTTATTAACAAACCGAGCCGAATCGACTTCGATGTTCACTCGTTTTTGTTAACGAGTCCAGCCGAGCCTGGATCGTTGCCATCCCCTCTCAGTGAATTTGGTGACTTTTTTAACACTATTGTATAAATATAATAGATTTCTATTTCAATGATATAGCTTTCTTGATCGAGTTAATAAATCACAACATACACGAAAATGCGCTTATCGTTCAAAGAATAAGCCAGGGAATCATATCGAACTTTGTCTGCATTGTGATGAATCAGAATGAGCTCCCTCTCACGTGCTACCGACAGGAAGCTGAGAACGGTGAGCACGATGGTGCACACGGGTTGTTCGTATCTCCTGCAACGGTCGTCAAAAATCATGTCACAGGCAAAAATGAACGAGTGTCAGAGTGAAATCAAGACACTAAACCCCTACGGAGTATGATATATGTAGTTGATAACGGTAAGAAAATTGATGAGATCCTATAAGTGGTAGAAACTAATTTGATGCGACAGATCTTTAAGTTTGCCGCAACAATTTTGTGATTAGGAAAATTTACAATTTTATTTTTTAAAATAAATAAATCCAATACTTTTCCCTCAACGTAGGTAACACAGGATCAAGAGAACAAAAAAAAAACTCTAAGCCTAGTCGTCGACGGGACCTGCGACCCGTCTGTGCTGCCGCATGCAGCCCCGCGCCACCGCCGGCCGGTGGTGGGTCAGGGTCCTAGGGTTTTCGGGGAAGGCTGAGAAGGGCACGGATCTAAAAGAGGTAGTCAGGCCGGTGGCCAATCCAGGGGCGGGAGACCCGGTGGATGGTGCCAATGGCAGGGGCAGAGACGATGACAAAGCTCAGGACGGTCAATGGGTTAGCGTCGGCTGCGTTGGTGGGTGGTGGGGCGCTGTCAGGGTGGAGGAGGCGTCAGAGACTGAGGACACCACCACCGACGGATTAGTGATGGTCATGGCAGTGGGTGGTTGGGGGCGGGGGGAGGTGG
>OAMR01000954.1:287581-310039 GCA_900205405.1 Echinochloa crus-galli | reverse complement strand
GGGCGGGGGGAGGTGGGGAGGGGGGTGTCAACCTGATGGCAGCACGCACTCTCGTCGCGTCTTATGCCATCGAAAAGGAAAGAGAGTGTAAGAGAAAAACTAAGACATGACTTAAGAGTAAGACAAATCAATGCAACCGAAGTAATAGGAATTTACTTTTTTTCATTGAATAAATCTTTTATTTGCCGCAGCAGTTTTATAAAATCTCAGGTATTACTGGCAAGGTGGATTAGGGATTAGGAGATTTTACAATGTAAAAAATTTCAAAAAATAAATCATTTTCTTTCCCCCTCAAAGTAACACAGGACCATGAGAGTATTCAGCACCATAATGCCAAGGGGGTCGTCCGATGCCCGCCCTCACTGTTAAGCCTGCTGCTTCAGACCCTGTTTAGTTTCAAAAAGAAACTTCCAAATTCATTATGTAAAAAGAAGATTCACTATCACATCAAAATATCATAATATGCATAGAATACTGTTGGGGGTCAAATTTCGGAAAAGCCTTACCTCCGGTATTATCATGGCACAAACAAAGTTAAAAGATTCTATAGGACAGAGTCGACCAAGGCATGATTGAAGGTAGCCGTTGGATTCGGGATGTGGAGTTAGAATCAAGGTGACCTTCGAGTCGAGAATTAACAATTAATGGCATGCCAGGGTCAAGCGAAGGTAAGGCTATTAAGGGTACAGGGACAAAATTGCTTCCAAGTCTTGGTAACGGAGGCGGCAAGACTAACGAAGGTCAGGGGGGACTTATCGTCAGATCATCAATTGTCCCAGTACCTTCGATGGGTGTTCTTGGGAGCAAGGTCGCACGCAACGGATGTCTTTGCTAAGGTATAGAATAGAGCCTTAGAATAGAGAGTAATCCTTGACCTTGGTGGGCCAAGGCATGTAACACATGAGTCAGTCGTGGTGGTCAAGTTGTATACGTCATGTAATGAAAATACCCTTTGCACCCTTGGAGGAAATAAATTTGTTAATTGATGTATTAGAAGTAGAGTGGACCACGTAACCCCTATAAAAGGAGGTCCTAGTGCTCCTTTTGAGGGGGACGACTTTTGGAATTCCGGAGTGTGAATTGAATTTCATTAAATCTATCTTTATTTACCTCTTTACTGCTGGTTTTGTGTTCCTTGGCAAAATCAAAACCAATAAGTACTAAATTGTACTCTACGAGACGAACATTTTGAGCCTAATTAATCAATTTTTGAATAATTTTTGCACATACAAACAAAATGCTACAGTAATGCAATGATTATGAAAAGATAATTTGGGAACTAGACATGGCATCGGTGCTTCCGCAGACAAGGAAAACTGAGGACCATAGGGGTCGAATCCAGCAAAGGCAGATGTTGACTGATGACATTGTCCTCTCTGTTCTGCAGTCTGCTCCGCAACCAAATCCAAATACTTGGTTAAATTGGGAGAGTCAAATTTGGCATTTTATCATAAGTCACTGTATCATTTCGTTTATATTTATAAATAATTATCCAAATATTGATTAATTGGACTTAAAATGTTCGTCTCGCAAAGTACAACAAAGCTGTATAATTAATTTTTTATTTTATATTTAGTACTCCATGTATGTGCCGATATTTTAATGTGATGAAAATCTTCTTTTTAAATAGTGGAATTCGGGGTCGAATTGAGGAAACTAAACAAGGGCTTGGAACGCGCAACTAGGCTCGAAATGACAGCGCGACAGCATTACTGATCGAGAGTGCTAGAACAAAAAACAATATATTCCTTAACAGTTAGACAAATTAATGCAACTGAAGTAATAGAAACATATTTTTTATTTGAATAAACCTTTTATTTGCCGCAGCAATTTTATAAAATCCCCGATAGTATTACTGGCAAGGTGGATTAGGGATCGGGAAAATTTACAATGTAAAAAAATTCAAAAAGTAAATCACACTTTACCAGAATGCCAACCCGCCCGCCATCACCATTAAGCCTGCTGCTTCCGCTAACAAGGACCAATATAAACTGAGGACCACAATGCGCAACTTGGAATGCGCAACTGGGCTCGAAATGACATAGCCACAGCATTACTGATGGAGAAGTTTTTCCAAACTCTTGTGAAACACGGTCCAGATGCACCTCACATGTCTAGACACCATTATGATGTATGTACTTGTGCTGCCTTCTTAGCACAAGTGGCTATACACTAGTTGAAGCTTTTGCTGAGGCCTGAGGGTTACTGTGAAGTGGCCGACGGTGACATGTTACTTTATCCTCTGCCGTCTTTCATTCTTGGTCGGTAAAGGTTGGTTGGGAAATCGGTTATACACTCGGTGAATCAATGTTTGACACTACGAAACCCTCCATTAGAGCAGATAGATAATAAAGTAAGCTTTCCCCGTCGGCCACTAGATTATAACTCTCGGCAATTATGGCAAATCTAGTAAGCTAGTAATGTTGACTGCTTGTGCTCGGCTTGGCTCCACTCGATTTAGTGTCACATATTTTTTTTAACAAGCCCAGCAGTTGTTTCTGCTTGTTTCATTAAGGAGCTCACTCGAGCCAACTCGCAAGCCACTCATGAGCCAAAAGAGCTAGAAGGTTGAGTATGGGAGCCCAATCGAGTAGGACCAATAAGTGAACTATGCTGCATGGTGCATACATTGAAAGTTTAAAGTTTAAAACTTTATAATTGACATATTTTTTGTGTTTCATATAAGTTGAGTAATAATCGTAAATTTACATCCGGCTTGTGAGCCTAACAAGCTGGTTCGAGTTATTAACAAACCGAGCCGAATCGACTTTGATGTTTACCCGTTTTTGTTAACGAGTCGAGCCGAACCTGGAATGTCGGCATCTCCTCTCAGCGAATGAGGTGGCTTTTTTAACACTATTGTATAGATATAATATATTTCTATTTCAATGATATAGCTTTCTTGATCGAGTTAATAAATCACAACATACATGAAAATGCGCTTATCGTTCAAAGAATAAGCCAGGGAATCATATCGAACTTTGTCTGCATTGTGATGAATCAGAATGAGCTCCCTCTCACGTGCTACTGACAGGAAGCTGAGAACGGTGAGCACGATGGTGCACACGGGTTGTTCGTATCTCCTGCAACGGTCGTCAAAAATATGTCACAGGCAAAAATGAACGAGTGTCAGAGTGAAATCAAGATACTAAACCCCTACGGAGTATGATATATGTAGTTGATAACGGTAAGAAAATTGATGGGATCTTATAAGTGGAAGAAACTAATTTGATGCGACAGATCTTTAAGTTTGCCGCAACAATTTTGTGATTAGGAAAATTTACAATTTTATTGTTTAAAATAAATAAATCCAATACTTTTCCCTCAACGTAGGTAACACAGGATCAAGAGAAAAAAAAAGGCTCTAAGCCTAGTCTACGACGGGACCCACAACCCGTCTGTGCTGCCGCATGCAGCCCCGCGCCACCGCCGGCCGGTGGCGGGTCAGGGTCCTGGGTTTTTCGGGGAAGGCTGGCAGAAGGGCACGGATCTATAGGGCCTTGTTTACATGCAAAAAGTTTTTTCCAAATTAACTATGTAAAAAGAAGATTTCACATCATATCAAAATGTCATAACATACATGGAGTACTAAATATAGATGAAATTAAAAACTAATTACACAGTTTTGTTGTACTTCCCAAAACGAACATTTTGAGCCTAATTAATCAATTTTTGGACAATTTTTCGCACATACAAATGAAATGCTACAGTGGTGCAATGATTACGAAGTGACATTTTACTTCCAAATTCAACATCTAAACAAGGCCCAAGAGGTAGTCAGGGCGGTGGCCAATCCGGGGGCGGAGGCGGGAGACCCGGTGGATGGTGCCGATGGCAGGGATAGAGACGACGACAAAGCTCACGATGGTCAATGGGTTAGCGTCGGCTGCGGTGGTGGGTGGCAGGGCACTGGCAGGGTGGAGGAGGCGTCGGAGACGGAGGACACCACGACCGACGGGTTAGTGATGGTCATGGCAGTGTGGTGGTGGTTGGGGGCGGGGTCGCACTCTCGTCACGTCTTATCCAGTTATCCCATCAAAAAGGAAAGAGAGTGCCAAGAAAAACTAAGATATTTCTTAAGAGTAAGACAAATTAATGCAACCAAAGTAATAGAAATTTACTTCTTTCCATTGAATAAATCTTTTATTTGCCGCAGCATTTTTATAAAATCTCAGGTATTACTGGCAAGGTGGATTAGGGATTAGGAGATTTTACAATGCAAAAAATTTCAAAAAATAAATCATTTTTCCCCCTCAGTAACACGTACAGGACCATGAGAGTATTAATTGTTGTTTCCTTTTCTTTACATTCACACCATTGGATGTATGAGAGAACTACTGGTTTGCATGTGCTACATCCTCTAGTCTCTAATCCAACATGACCCTTAAAAAGTAATCTCTAACAATAAGTGAAAAATAACAGAAGATAAACATCCAAACAAAACAAATCCATCCGATCCCTCTCTGAAAAATAACATGGCCATCGCTCTTAAATAGAGATTGCTTCCAACAGAATCAGATGTACTAAAAACCAATTAACAAACTGAACCTATTAACAAACCAAACACAAGAACCAACTGAAGATAAGATGGAAATAACTTGGCCAACAAAGAACTGTGATAAATTCAGTACACAATAAATGGATTATGTGAAGTAAAAATAGTGGTAAGATGCTGATTTTTGGAGCCTCAAGAAACGATTCATATACCTTCCAAAGCATATCAGCAAGACAATCCAAATGGTAGTTGATATCCAAGACGATTCCTTGTGAGCAACCCAAACCTGCAGACATATTATTAACAATTACCATCTTCACCAGGTACAACTTAAGAAATTATTATACAAGCCAAATATAATAACAATCAAAGTAACAAAAACAACTGTTGCTGCACATTTTATACAAGTGCTTAAAAGAGACAGAAGTAATTCGCAGATCAGGGTATCCGCTGAAAATATTATGAGCATATTAAACTGATTATGTTTCCAGTGAAAAGACATGCTCCCTATGATTGAGAATTAAAACAGCATGCCATGATCGAAGCTCAGAAATTTTGAATAAAAGATTCAGGATCTCCATTCTTTGGGAAAACTAATAATGACATTAAATTTCCACACCATGTTCATTGAAAACAAATGAATCTCTTTCAGATAATTATTTTAAAACAAATACTAAATTAGGATGGTATATTTAGTGCAAATCATGAGCCTATATGCAATAAAGAAAACTACCTAGCTCTAAGCATTGAATCAACACACCGAAAAAACTTTAGAATTAGCCCCAGGAATGTTGGACTCTGCCACCTTTAGCTTTAGAAGTTCAAGATAAAAACTGATTATTTATGGTAATATTATTTGTTTTCTTTTATAATTTCTTACTATTTATGGTTCCTCTGAGATTTCACCTTTAGTTTCTCCAGACATAAATTAATTGGGAAGTTGACATTTTGATTGGAGATATGTTCCGATCAACTACTGTACTTGCATTTTTTTTTCATTAATGTTCATTTTGGTGCTCACCCCCAAAAGGTTTGCATAATTGGATCATTTCATGTTTTATAGTAAATATGTGCTCAAGTTCAAGTTATCTTACCGATATTGCAAAGACGTTTATGTAGAAATCAATTAAGGTTGCCGCCATCCACCTAAGTGCACAATAGAAATATTGAAGTTTAGAATTCTATTTCATAAATAAAACTTTTTTGTTTGTAGTTCATATGAACAAAATATATTTAGTCGGCAATATATGTGGCAAAAAGCAAGCAGCTGTTTATGCAACTTAATTGCCAGTCAGAACAATGTTTGGAACATGAAGTGCCCATTGCATCATTATAAATAAAACATTCACTTTGATTTTAGAGATTGTTTGCATTGAATGGTTCAGGATTACCACAAGGGTGATGACAGAAAAAAAACGATCACTGTTCAAGCAATTGAATGAGAAGTACAATAGTAGAGCTTCAGCTTTCAGTTCATTTTGCAGAGAAGTTGTCTAAGTCATCATTTCACTCGAAGCAAAAGAACTCTAATTGCTATCCTGATACACCCTTGGTTGTGGTAACTTTACATATAGATAGAACATTTGAATTATTACGAGCCAGGCTGAACATAACACTTCGATGAATTTTCAAATCTTCCTACATTTCAAACAAGTGAATTATGAATAACAGATCAATGACCAAATATCAAGCAGAAGTTTAGACAGCTGTAAGCTAACCAGGCTCATAGAAGATGAAGGATTACATAGATGCAGGATTACAGGGAAGTCGCAATTCCATACTTGCTGTGAGAGTTCAATAGCACGTGGTAGATTGGGTCTTGATATGATACTTGGAAAAGTTGGAGCACAATGTAGGCACATGTTGTGATGCTAAAGCATAGAAGGAAAAAAAAAAGGATAAGAATTCATAAATTATGAATATAAAATCAGCAATACGAACCATAACTTTGTATGGCAGCATATCAACTCATATGAATGCACTATAACTGTAAAAGGAAATAAATCTATATGTACCCCTAAATAAATCTCTAATATTTTTTTCTTAAACGCGCTGGAGAACTGTGTCATTGCATTAAGAAGAAAGAGTTTTGTTGCAGAGTGTAATTGTTGTTTCCTTTTCTTTACATTCACACCATTGGATGTATGAGAGAACTACTGGTTTGCATGTGCTACATCCTCTAGTCTCTAATCCAACATGACCCTTAAAAAGTAATCTCTAACAATAAGTGAAAAATAACAGAAGATAAACATCCAAACAAAACAAATCCATCCGATCCCTCTCTGAAAAATAACATGGCCATCGCTCTTAAATAGAGATTGCTTCCAACAGAATCAGATGTACTAAAAACCAATTAACAAACTGAACCTATTAACAAACCAAACACAAGAACCAACTGAAGATAAGATGGAAATAACTTGGCCAACAAAGAACTGTGATAAATTCAGTACACAATAAATGGATTATGTGAAGTAAAAATAGTGGTAAGATGCTGATTTTTGGAGCCTCAAGAAACGATTCATATACCTTCCAAAGCATATCAGCAAGACAATCCAAATGGTAGTTGATATCCAAGACGATTCCTTGTGAGCAACCCAAACCTGCAGACATATTATTAACAATTACCATCTTCACCAGGTACAACTTAAGAAATTATTATACAAGCCAAATATAATAACAATCAAAGTAACAAAAACAACTGTTGCTGCACATTTTATACAAGTGCTTAAAAGAGACAGAAGTAATTCGCAGATCAGGGTATCCGCTGAAAATATTATGAGCATATTAAACTGATTATGTTTCCAGTGAAAAGACATGCTCCCTATGATTGAGAATTAAAACAGCATGCCATGATCGAAGCTCAGAAATTTTGAATAAAAGATTCAGGATCTCCATTCTTTGGGAAAACTAATAATGACATTAAATTTCCACACCATGTTCATTGAAAACAAATGAATCTCTTTCAGATAATTATTTTAAAACAAATACTAAATTAGGATGGTATATTTAGTGCAAATCATGAGCCTATATGCAATAAAGAAAACTACCTAGCTCTAAGCATTGAATCAACACACCGAAAAAACTTTAGAATTAGCCCCAGGAATGTTGGACTCTGCCACCTTTAGCTTTAGAAGTTCAAGATAAAAACTGATTATTTATGGTAATATTATTTGTTTTCTTTTATAATTTCTTACTATTTATGGTTCCTCTGAGATTTCACCTTTAGTTTCTCCAGACATAAATTAATTGGGAAGTTGACATTTTGATTGGAGATATGTTCCGATCAACTACTGTACTTGCATTTTTTTTTCATTAATGTTCATTTTGGTGCTCACCCCCAAAAGGTTTGCATAATTGGATCATTTCATGTTTTATAGTAAATATGTGCTCAAGTTCAAGTTATCTTACCGATATTGCAAAGACGTTTATGTAGAAATCAATTAAGGTTGCCGCCATCCACCTAAGTGCACAATAGAAATATTGAAGTTTAGAATTCTATTTCATAAATAAAACTTTTTTGTTTGTAGTTCATATGAACAAAATATATTTAGTCGGCAATATATGTGGCAAAAAGCAAGCAGCTGTTTATGCAACTTAATTGCCAGTCAGAACAATGTTTGGAACATGAAGTGCCCATTGCATCATTATAAATAAAACATTCACTTTGATTTTAGAGATTGTTTGCATTGAATGGTTCAGGATTACCACAAGGGTGATGACAGAAAAAAAACGATCACTGTTCAAGCAATTGAATGAGAAGTACAATAGTAGAGCTTCAGCTTTCAGTTCATTTTGCAGAGAAGTTGTCTAAGTCATCATTTCACTCGAAGCAAAAGAACTCTAATTGCTATCCTGATACACCCTTGGTTGTGGTAACTTTACATATAGATAGAACATTTGAATTATTACGAGCCAGGCTGAACATAACACTTCGATGAATTTTCAAATCTTCCTACATTTCAAACAAGTGAATTATGAATAACAGATCAATGACCAAATATCAAGCAGAAGTTTAGACAGCTGTAAGCTAACCAGGCTCATAGAAGATGAAGGATTACATAGATGCAGGATTACAGGGAAGTCGCAATTCCATACTTGCTGTGAGAGTTCAATAGCACGTGGTAGATTGGGTCTTGATATGATACTTGGAAAAGTTGGAGCACAATGTAGGCACATGTTGTGATGCTAAAGCATAGAAGGAAAAAAAAAAGGATAAGAATTCATAAATTATGAATATAAAATCAGCAATACGAACCATAACTTTGTATGGCAGCATATCAACTCATATGAATGCACTATAACTGTAAAAGGAAATAAATCTATATGTACCCCTAAATAAATCTCTAATATTTTTTTCTTAAACGCGCTGGAGAACTGTGTCATTGCATTAAGAAGAAAGAGTTTTGTTGCAGAGTGTAATTGTTGTTTCCTTTTCTTTACATTCACACCATTGGATGTATGAGAGAACTACTGGTTTGCATGTGCTACATCCTCTAGTCTCTAATCCAACATGACCCTTAAAAAGTAATCTCTAACAATAAGTGAAAAATAACAGAAGATAAACATCCAAACAAAACAAATCCATCCGATCCCTCTCTGAAAAATAACATGGCCATCGCTCTTAAATAGAGATTGCTTCCAACAGAATCAGATGTACTAAAAACCAATTAACAAACTGAACCTATTAACAAACCAAACACAAGAACCAACTGAAGATAAGATGGAAATAACTTGGCCAACAAAGAACTGTGATAAATTCAGTACACAATAAATGGATTATGTGAAGTAAAAATAGTGGTAAGATGCTGATTTTTGGAGCCTCAAGAAACGATTCATATACCTTCCAAAGCATATCAGCAAGACAATCCAAATGGTAGTTGATATCCAAGACGATTCCTTGTGAGCAACCCAAACCTGCAGACATATTATTAACAATTACCATCTTCACCAGGTACAACTTAAGAAATTATTATACAAGCCAAATATAATAACAATCAAAGTAACAAAAACAACTGTTGCTGCACATTTTATACAAGTGCTTAAAAGAGACAGAAGTAATTCGCAGATCAGGGTATCCGCTGAAAATATTATGAGCATATTAAACTGATTATGTTTCCAGTGAAAAGACATGCTCCCTATGATTGAGAATTAAAACAGCATGCCATGATCGAAGCTCAGAAATTTTGAATAAAAGATTCAGGATCTCCATTCTTTGGGAAAACTAATAATGACATTAAATTTCCACACCATGTTCATTGAAAACAAATGAATCTCTTTCAGATAATTATTTTAAAACAAATACTAAATTAGGATGGTATATTTAGTGCAAATCATGAGCCTATATGCAATAAAGAAAACTACCTAGCTCTAAGCATTGAATCAACACACCGAAAAAACTTTAGAATTAGCCCCAGGAATGTTGGACTCTGCCACCTTTAGCTTTAGAAGTTCAAGATAAAAACTGATTATTTATGGTAATATTATTTGTTTTCTTTTATAATTTCTTACTATTTATGGTTCCTCTGAGATTTCACCTTTAGTTTCTCCAGACATAAATTAATTGGGAAGTTGACATTTTGATTGGAGATATGTTCCGATCAACTACTGTACTTGCATTTTTTTTTCATTAATGTTCATTTTGGTGCTCACCCCCAAAAGGTTTGCATAATTGGATCATTTCATGTTTTATAGTAAATATGTGCTCAAGTTCAAGTTATCTTACCGATATTGCAAAGACGTTTATGTAGAAATCAATTAAGGTTGCCGCCATCCACCTAAGTGCACAATAGAAATATTGAAGTTTAGAATTCTATTTCATAAATAAAACTTTTTTGTTTGTAGTTCATATGAACAAAATATATTTAGTCGGCAATATATGTGGCAAAAAGCAAGCAGCTGTTTATGCAACTTAATTGCCAGTCAGAACAATGTTTGGAACATGAAGTGCCCATTGCATCATTATAAATAAAACATTCACTTTGATTTTAGAGATTGTTTGCATTGAATGGTTCAGGATTACCACAAGGGTGATGACAGAAAAAAAACGATCACTGTTCAAGCAATTGAATGAGAAGTACAATAGTAGAGCTTCAGCTTTCAGTTCATTTTGCAGAGAAGTTGTCTAAGTCATCATTTCACTCGAAGCAAAAGAACTCTAATTGCTATCCTGATACACCCTTGGTTGTGGTAACTTTACATATAGATAGAACATTTGAATTATTACGAGCCAGGCTGAACATAACACTTCAATGGATTTTCAAATCTTCCTACAGTTCAAACAAGTGAATTAGGAATGACAGATCAATGACCAAATATCAAGCAGAAGTTTAGACAGCTGTAAGCTAACCAGGCTCATAGAAGATGAAGGATTACAGGGAAGTCGCAATTCCATACTTGCTGTGAGAGTTCAATAGCACGTGGTAGATTGGGTCTTGATATGATACTTGGAAAAGTTGGAGCACAATGTAGGCACATGTTGTGATGCTAAAGCATAGAAGGAAAAAAAAAAGGATAAGAATTCATAAATTATGAATATAAAATCAGCAATACGAACCATAACTTTGTATGGCAGCATATCAACTCATATGAATGCACTATAACTGTAAAAGGAAATAAATCTATATGTACCCCTAAATAAATCTCTAATATTTTTTTCTTAAACGCGCTGGAGAACTGTGTCATTGCATTAAGAAGAAAGAGTTTTGTTGCAGAGTGTAATTGTTGTTTCCTTTTCTTTACATTCACACCATTGGATGTATGAGAGAACTACTGGTTTGCATGTGCTACATCCTCTAGTCTCTAATCCAACATGACCCTTAACACGTAATCTCTAACAAGAAGTGAAAAATAACGGAAGATAAACATCCAAACAAAACAAATCCATCCGATCCCTCTCTGAAAAATAACATGGCCATCGCTCTTAAATAGAGATTGCTTCCAACAGAATCAGATGTACTAAAAACCAATTAACAAACTGAACCTATTAACAAACCAAACACAAGAACCAACTGAAGATAAGATGGAAATAACTTGGCCAACAAAGAACTGTGATAAATTCAGTACACAATAAATGGATTATGTGAAGTAAAAATAGTGGTAAGATGCTGATTTTTGGAGCCTCAAGAAACGATTCATATACCTTCCAAAGCATATCAGCAAGACAATCCAAATGGTAGTTGATATCCAAGACGATTCCTTGTGAGCAACCCAAACCTGCAGACATATTATTAATAATTTACCATCTTCACTAGGTACAACTTAAGAAATTATTACACAAGCCAAATATAATAACAATCAAAGTAACAAAAACAACTGTTGCTGCACATTTTATACAAGTGCCTAAAGAGACAGAAGTAATTAGCAGATCAGGGTATCGCTGAAAATATTATGAGCATATTAAATTGATTATGTTTCCAGTGAAAAGACATGCTCCCTATGATTGAGAATTAAAACAGCATGCCATGATCGAAGCTCAGAAATTTTGAATAAAAGATTCAGGATCTCCATTCTTTGGGAAAACTAATAATGACATTAAATTTCCACACCATGTTCATTGAAAACAAATGAATCTCTTTCAGATAATTATTTTAAAACAAATACTAAATTAATATGGTATATTTAGTGCAAAGCATGAGCCTATATGCAATAAAGAAAACTACCTAGCTCTAAGCATTGAATCAACACACCGAAAAAACTTTAGAATTAGCCCCAGGAATGTTGGACTCTGCCACCTTTAGCTTTAGAAGTTCAAGATAAAAACTGATTATTTATGGTAATATTATTTGTTTTCTTTTATAATTTCTTACTATTTATGGTTCCTCTGAGATTTCACCTTTAGTTTCTCCAGACATAAATTAATTGGGAAGTTGACATTTTGATTGGAGATATGTTCCGATCAACTACTGTACTTGCATTTTTTTTTCATTAATGTTCATTTTGGTGCTCACCCCCAAAAGGTTTGCATAATTGGATCATTTCATGTTTTATAGTAAATATGTGCTCAAGTTCAAGTTATCTTACCGATATTGCAAAGACGTTTATGTAGAAATCAATTAAGGTTGCCGCCATCCACCTAAGTGCACAATAGAAATATTGAAGTTTAGAATTCTATTTCATAAATAAAACTTTTTTGTTTGTAGTTCATATGAACAAAATATATTTAGTCGGCAATCTAAATTGTCAAATCAATTAAACATTTACGCAACATTTCTCATGAATGTGAACAACATTAACAGATAGATACATTAATAGTTCACTTCCGACAAGGGATTAAATTGCTCAGACAGCTGTAACTTGTTGAATTTCGCAAAGCCACGTGTAATTTGTTCAACTTGACACAGCAAAAGATCAATGCCACAGCCCCTTTGCCTGCAAGGCCACAACCACTGCAGCAGGAAATGGCAGGGAGCAGCAATTGAGGCCAAGGTTGAGGTGGTGGTGAATGCAGGGGAGATTAAGGCTATCAAGGTGCAGGGGAGGACATAGGTGCATGGTCCCTACTAGTCAGATTACAAAGCAATTAACAGGATTCGACAGAGATAGATTTTTTTTTTTTGGGCAAGGAGATGGAGATTGAGTTAACTAAAATGTTTGCCAAACTTAACTTAGACATGTAGTTTTCACAAAATACCTATAGCTTCATGGAATTTACTCAATATTAAAGTTTAATTCTTGACTGTGACTTCAGTGTACATGCTTCAAGCAAGATTCCTGCATTTCCTGCTTGCTCTATGGCAAGTTGAAAACACCAAAGGCTACCAGTTATTGTTCCTAGGCTGCTGCAATCTTCCATCTAGTTACTCTTTTTACACTTGTATCCATTACATTGAGCTCAGTGGGCCTCAGAAACCAGAAAGGAAATATAGTATGGATTATGATGTATTCACTTACGGTGTCAATAATTCCTTCCTAAAAGGAAGTCCATCAGTGATGACAGTATATGTAACAATGGAGGCCATGAATATCCCCAAAATGCTGAAAATAATCCTTCCAATTACAACATAAGAGCATTTTCTCTGGGATAGACTACCTTGCCTGCAAATGTTTGAGAATACATATCGAGACAAATTAGCACCAATATAAGCATAAGATGCAACGAACAGCCAGTGTATGACATTCATTGCACATCTCAAAAGATCAAAAAGGTCAAAATGTGTGGCTATGATATGGGTGTGGCAGCAAGGAATGTTGTCAAACACAGTTCTCTGTGTCAATATGTTACTCAACATCTAGGATGCAGCTAATCCTTTGTTTTCAGTATGTTAGGTAATTAGCTGAGGGCATGACATATTAAATGGTTAATCGTGAATAATTCAGTATTCTACCTGATAAACAGAAGATCAAGTGGATCTTGGGATGGTCCTGCGGGTGTTACTTCAAAAAGCTTCTTAACAATATAAGCGCATGTAGCAGCACTGAAAAGATAACAAAAAAAACAAGCAAAAATGTGGATACAATCAAGTTGATAGAACAAAAGAATACAGGCCTACAAAGAAGCCATAAAACTAAAAGAAGTAATCAAGTACCTGCCAAAGCAAAACAACAGAACCACCCACACGGCAGAACTAATCCAGTTTGCTTCCTTGTAGATAACCCATGCCTAAAACACCATGCAAGAGGTATCTAAACTTTTCAGAAAATAAATTTAATATTTAATCTTTCCATAAGGAGTCTCTTTACCATCCATGGGAGGTACCAAAAGATATTATTAAACTATACCTTCAGAGGTACCAAAAATATTTTGGCACTTCCCCAAGTTATAATTTGGAAGTGTTTCTTGTTACCTCCTAAGGATGGAAAAAAAGGCTCTTACAGCAAACTTTTCCTCGTAAGATGGTAAGGATCACAGGATTCGGTAAAAAAAACATCGTAAAAAAGTGACTGCTTAGGAATAATGTCAGAAAAATCAAGGCATTACCGAGATTGCAATTACATTCACATAAAAATCAATCAGTGTTGCGTCCATCCACCTACAGAAAATAAAGAATTACAAGTTTGAAGTCAATGTATGTATTTTGTGTACATGTCAGCATGGGAAAGGGTTAAGATATGACTACTCTGATGTAACACATAGTTCACTTGTCAAAAATGTGCCAATTCACTGTCAAGCAGCACTGTCAAAAATGTGAACAAACTTCACTGGATATAGCATCATCCTATACTATTTGCAGCACTGTCAAGCAAGCCTATGTTTCATGATATGATATTGGTAACACACCAACACCACCTTAGTTATCGAGAAAAAACCCAAACACAAGTAACATTCTACACCTAAGTGCTTATACATTAACTAAGAAAGTAAGGTTCAATTAACAAATTTAATTTCGCAACAGAACATATATGACCTTTGCGAATGCTACATAACCAGTTTGTCACGTCTCCTTACCATTTCACAATGATAGCTCCACCAAAAATATGCAACTTACCACCAAAGAACAATGGATTGATCCATTACTTCTGCTAATCAGCAGCCAAGCAATTGGACATACACAATCCACAACCCTCACAATGGCTACTTGAACACACAAACATCCAATTCAACAACATCGCAATAGCTTCGTACCAATCCACAAGGGAGCCGCATAAGAAACTAGCAACGTTGCCAAACTCCACCGCACTAATCACTATCTAATCTCCCTCAAAAGCTTCCAACCCACGGAGGTGGAGCGGGAGGAAAGAAAAGCAGCACTTACGGCGTAAGCAGCTCGGGGCGGAACGGCGAGCCGTCGGTGGCGCAGGTGTACACCAGCGTGGCCACCATGAGCACGCCCAGCGCCGCGAACACCGCCCTCCACACGACTAGCGATCCCTGCGCCGCCATGATCACCCCCTCGAGAGGAAACCGCCGCGGATTTAGTCGGGGGCGAAGAGTTGCCGGCGGAGGCAAGTAATAGGAGGAATGGGGAGTGGATGTGGATGGGAGGCTGACACGTCGGCGCGGCGGAAGCTGGGGTGGAGGCGCCGCCAGACTTGGAAGTTGGAAGTTGGAAGTCGTGGAGGATACCGGCCCGGGGACGCGGTTGGGAGTAGGTTTGTTGCGGAGTCGAGTCGCCGGCGGCGACGGGCGGAGGCAGGCGCTGACGGCGGGGATGGAGACGTGTCTGTGAGGAGAAAACGGGTTCTCGGATTTGGCCCGGCGGGACGAGGAAGGAAATGTCGCGATGGGCCAATTGGTTGGTCCAATTGTCGAAAGAAAATGGGCATCTTGCCAAAAAAAAGAAGGGAGACTGGGCCTAGTTTAAGGGACTGGATAGTGGAGGCCCATGAAAGAAACGGGCTGCATAGGCTTCCCTTTTGTGTTTGTTGCGCTCAGCTTCTGAACTTCCCCTATTGAAAAGCTATAAAGTGCACTACTATCTGATGATTTACCTCTTCTACTGTGGTGTATTTTGATCTTCCTTCCTATAACTAATACGGTATAATGTACCTGAATATGTTCCTTTCAAAAAATAAAAATAATTTACCTGCATGTTACCGCTACTTCGTTATATTGACAGAAAGCGAGTAACAGTCAGTCTCTTAGTGTTTTCCCTGCCATATAAGCAAGAATCCGGTGTTGCTTTTCTCTCTGTCATACGAAGAATCTGATGTGGACATTTGTAAACTGATGATCTGTATAATTGTTGGAGTTTGTCCCTGGATGCCATGGTGCCATATGCCTGCAGCACGTCGGCAGCAGTAAAACTAGCGACGTTGTGTGCTGCTGCACTGATAAAGATATTATTCTAGGAAAGGCCGAAGCCAGCTTTATATATAAAGCATCCCCAAAGGATACTGGGATTACCAGTTTACAATAGAGCACATGCCACGAGACGGCAGAATCCAACGGATCTATAAAAGGACTCTCTAGGCCTCTCGCCAGAGATAGAAAACACTACTCTAAACGACCAACCTAAAGGGCCGAGAAACCAAAGCAACATCTGTCGGACCCGACCATCCGTGGAACCTAAGACTCCAACACCAACGGCTACGAGAAGAGCTCCAAACAACGCCTTCAGGAAGGCAAAGGCGCACTGCGCCAACATTTGGTTTTCACCACGGAGAGCTTCCACGAACCGCCGTCGCACGAGACTCTGCAGACAACGCCCTCAAGAGGGAGTGCAATACGCCGTTGCCCAACCCGACAATGGAGTTAAAGCTTACGCTTGCGGGTCACCGCCCGACGAGCCGAAAGCACCTGTACTGTTCCACTCGCTTCCATCCATCGCCCACCATCGCAGCCGCCGAAGCTCACCATTGGATCCCATATGCACCTGCACGACAACACCCGACCCTTCTGGAAGATTTGGGACCCTCGATTGGTCCCAAAGCTTTTGTCGTCCCCTCACGGAACGGCACCGTGCCTCGCAGAGTGGGCTCAAAGACATGAATCCAGCGGTGGTGACTTGACGGCGCTCCGGGGACGGCTTCGTCGGCAACGTGAAGACAGGAGGCGGTACCGCCGGCCATGGAGGAGCCGTAGGATGGAGCCAGGGCGAAGACCGATGCCTCCCAACGCTGCCACCATCGGAGAGACGCCAGGCCCGCCCCGGCCCCGACCGGGGGCACTGGCCAGACGAGCCCGCGAGGAGGGGCCTGCAGGCCCATGCGCGCCGCGCCGCCGGGCTGCCTCCGCCCAGGTCGGGCCTCGGCCACCGCCCAGGTTTGTGCTACTTAATGGCTGAATTTTTAGTAATTGGCACTACCGGATTCCCCTTAGGTTCCATGTTAAGAGACAGGCGTGGAGCGAGCGCCCCGCCGCCGCCTTCCTTGCAAGCGCCGGGCTTCCGGCGGCTTGCTCTGGCGGCGGCGCGGCGGAGGAGAGTGAGGGGGAGGGGGTACGTCGGCGCCGGCGCTAGATCCGCCCGAGCCGCTCACGCGGGGGAGGGGGAGCCGCCCGAGCTTCCCCTGATAAAGATATTATCTCTATCAATATCTTTATCTCTACCTGGACCAATATTTTAGCAGCCTCTGCGCACCCAATACGTTTTCCCGCACGTTCTGAATCTCTTCTGCTTTCAATTGCTCGTCACTGAACTCAAGAGGGGCAGCATCCCAATATGCATGCATGACATTGACAATAATGCCATCAGACAGCCGGCAAGCACCAGCGCTTGGCCACGCCGAGGAATACGATCGATCCCTACGATTCCTATCTAATCTGGTGCAGGAAAAAGCCAAGGATTGCACGCCATTTCAGTTCAGCTAGGATGGGGATGGATATCGAGCGACACCAGGTCAGCTTGCGCTGCCATGCATTGCAGCTGATCAACCCTGTGGCTAGAATGCTAGATCGAGTTGGCTACAGCATACGGGCACCAGTCACTGGGCTGCTAGAGTGAGGTCAGCATTTCAGAAGGCCATAAGGTTTCTTCAGTTGAAGTGCTTGGATTGAAATCCGGTGATTGGCATTTTGTTTATCTCTGCTGGTAAATTTGATAACGGAATACTTGGCAGTAGTTACACCCAACATTGTGGGCACTACCAAGAGTTGAAGATCCTTGCCGATTTAAGAGTTTTAATTCTGTGCGCTCACGTCAAATGATAGATTATAACTTATTCCTACCCTTGAACAACTTTAGAGATCAAGCAGCCAGATGGAGGAATCAGAGTGGACCACAAGCAGCAAGCAGAGTACATTGTCATCCTATATATTACTCAAAGGAAGTTTTCAGTACTTTCAGCATCGATCTTGTAATTAAATTAGCTTCGCTTGGCAACAACATAAACCTCTTGATTAGTCCAAAGTCAACCGCTTCAGCTGTCCAAAGATGTAGTTTCCCATATCATTTGCTTAATGATGGTACTTGCTGCCGTTCGTTGAGGACCACCTGGATTTTTGCAGCCGGCCTGAACATGGCCTAGCGTTATAAACAAATTTCGAATGCGGGTATTAGTCTTTAATTTAGTTACGGTTGGATTGATATATAAGTAGGACCAAATGAGTTGTCTCTCTCAACACCTTGGCTGACCGTAGCATCTTACGATGAAAGCACTAGCTGGAGGAATCAGATTGAGCCAGCAAGCGAGGAAGGTTTTCTTCTCATGATCCAAGGAGTATTCAGTAGTACTATTAGCATCAATCTCGTAAACTACTGCGCTAAGAGACAATTTAGCCTTGTTCTTTAGCCTAAGTCAACCACTTGAGGTGTCAATGATTCTCTAACCATCATATTTTATTTTCGTCCGGTTTCCTTCATGTAACAGTCAGTCTCTTAGTGTTTTCCCTGCCATATAAGCAAGAATCCGGTGTTGCTTTTCTCTCTGTCATACGAAGAATCTGATGTGGACATTTGTAAACTGATGATCTGTAACAGTCTGTTAGTTCTTTGCCAAGCAAGTTCTCTTCCCATGATCCAAGGAGCTTTCTACAGTATTTTTAGCATCGATGTTCTATGTTGGAAACCAACTTCATTAAGCGAACAGCGCCTTTTGATTTCCAAACAATTTCTTCATGATGCAACCATTAGTACAGACAATCTGGATTTGTGAAACCGACCCTGAACATGGCCTTTCACTACAAAGAAAGTTAAGTACAAGCTGTGATTTTAAAGTTATGATTGGATCAACAAATAAGTAGGACCAAGCTAGTGAGTCCTGTCTTTCTCAACTCAGATATACCGGTGTGACTGCTACTATATCCATAGGTCAACTGCTGTCTTCACTTTGCTTAATTGCACCTTAAGGATTATATAGCGGCGTCTATATATACCATGTCTTTTCTTGCACATGGCCAGCCATTATAAGCAAAATTGAATAGATCGAAAAGGTTTTAATAAGATCGACTTAAGTTATATGATTTCATCGATAATTAAGACATACCTAGTCGTTTCTTTCTCAGCTCCTTGTTTGACCACAACTACATTTCACCAGAAGCAAAATGGTTAACTGTACACATATCCATATATATGTCAATTTGTCTCAAGTTAGTTGCTTTCTTCTATCTCAAGACTAATAACAGCATTTGTATAGTACACTTGTTTTTTCCCTGTAACTAACTCGATCGTCTGATCAGTGTTACATAGCTTTCACTAGGAAAAAGAAAGCTAGAAAAAGCACCCTTATCAAACTTCTGAAACTTAAGCCTTAAGCTCTAGTAGTCCATAGCACAAAAAGCTACAACCTATAACTCCTTCTCCACTCTTCTAATGCTCATGAAAGCAATTCCAGGAGATCATCTTGTTGTGCGTGCATTGGATGCCACTAACAATCATAGCTTGGTTAGCTGCCTCTCCCAAGAACACCTTTATGTTTGTTTATTACAAAGGGAACTTGCCGTTTACATGTAGCGCAAAGCTATCACTGGTACGTCCTTGCTCTTGGCCCTGGAAGCCGTGGTGCCATATGCGTGCAGCACGTCGGCAGCAGTAAAACTAGCGACGTTGTGTGCTGCTGCACTGCTGAAGCAGAGAATGGTCGGGTATCTCTATCAATATCTTTATCTCTACCTGGACCAATAATCTTAGCAGCCCCTGCGCACCCAATACGTTTTCCCGCACGTTCTGAATCTCTTCTGCTTTCAATTGCTCGTCACTGAACTCAAGAGGGGCAGCATCCCAATATGCATATGCATGCGGTTGACAATAATGCCACCAGACAGCCGGCAAGCACCAGCGCTTGGCCACGCAAAGATGTAGTTTCCCATATAATTTGCTTAATGATGGTACTTGCTGCCGTTCGTTGAGGACCACCTGGATTGTTGCAGCCAGCCTGAACATGGCCTAGCGTTATAAACAAATTTCGAATGCAGGTATTAATCTTTAATTTAGTTACGGTTGGATCGATATATAAGTAGGACCAAATGAGTCGTCTCTCTCAACACCTTGGCTGACCATAGCATCTTACGATGAAAGCACTAGCTGGAGGAATCAGATTGAGCCAGCAAGCGAGGAAGGTTTTCTTCTCATGATCCAAGGAGTATTCAGTAGTACTATTAGCATCGATCTCGTAAACTAACTGCGCTAAGAGACAATTTAGCCTTGTTCTTTAGCCTAAGTCAACCACTTGAGGTGTCAATGATTCTCTAACCATCATATTTTATTTTCGTCCGGTTTCCTTCATAATGCAACTGTCAGTTCAAAAAACCTTAATTGTTGGAGCCGATCTGAACACGACGACCTATCAGCTATCACTATAAACAAAGTTGATTACAAGTAGTTGTATTTGGACCCATATATATTGAGTGGGACCATATGAGTTGTTTCTCTCCAGATCCTTGACTTAATGTAGCTATTTCACACGTAATGATGTTGTTTTTTGAAAAAAAAAAAGATGACCGGGACGGTGGAAGCATATATATGCTCTATATAGCTTTAGCCATAGGTCAACTTCTCTCTTCTGTTGCTTCATTAATTATTATATCTTAGGGTCATGTAGTACAACTGAACATGACCAAACATTATAGATAGCAATTTTTAAAGCTATGATGGATTATCAATATATACTACCAATTGGGTCTTGTCCCTCTGAAACAACTGAAATGGACTACAGTCTGTTAGTTCTTTGCCAAGCAAGTTCTCTTCCCATGATCCAAGGAGCTTTCTACAGTATTTTTAGCATCGATGTTCTATGTTGGAAACCAACTTCATTAAGCGAACAGCGCCTTTTGATTTCCAAACAATTTCTTCATGATGCAACCATTAGTGCAGACAATCTGGATGTGTGAAGCCGACTCTGAACATGGCCTATCAGAAAGTTAAGTACAAGCTGCGTTTAAAGCCATGATTGGATCAACAAATAAGTAGGACGAAGCTAGTGAGTCCTGTCTCTCTCAACTCAGATATATATATACCGCTGTGACTGCTACTGTATCCATAGGTCAACTGCTGTCTTCACTTGCTTAATTGCACCTTAAGGATTATATAGTGGCGTCTATATCATGTCTTGTGTCTTGCACATGGCCAGCCATTATAAGCAAAATTGAATAGATCGAAAAGGTTTTAATAAGATCGACTTAAGTTATATGATTTCATCGATAATTAAGACATACCTAGTCGTTTCTTTCTCAGCTCCTTGTTTGACCACAACTACATTTCACCAGAAGCAAAATGGTTAACTGTACACATATCCATATATATGTCAATTTGTCTCAAGTTAGTTGCTTTCTTCTATCTCAAGACTAATAACAGCATTTGTATAGTACACTTGTTTTTTCCCTGTAACTAACTCGATCGTCTGATCAGTGTTACATAGCTTTCACTAGGAAAAAGAAAGCTAGAAAAAGCACCCTTATCAAACTTCTGAAACTTAAGCCTTAAGCTCTAGTAGTCCATAACGCAAAAAGCTACAACCTACAACTCCGCCTTCTCCACTCTTCTAATGCTCGTGAAAGCAATTCCAGGAGATCATCTTGTTGTGCGTGCATTGGATGCCACTAACAATCATAGCTTGGTTAGCTGCCTCTCCCAAGAACACCCTTTATGTTTGTTTATTACAAAGGGAACTTGCCGTTTACATGTAGCGCAAAGCTATCACTGGTACGTCCTTGCTCTGTCCTATACTACCAAATTAGTAACTCTACTTCATCTATAGTTGTAGCATTGTGATGATGGCTATATGCAAGTAAGGGTAAGAAAGATCAGCCAGGGATGCAATGATCAACAACTAATCTGCCTGATTTCAACTAGTGATCCAAATGATTTGTTGCAATAAACGCAACAACTGATGGTGCCAACCCAGATGCAAATGAAGTTAATCAGGAATAATACAAAAGAGACTTTCCTGGCTCCATTGCTTACAGTTAGAGGACTTTTCTATTACAACACAATTCCCTAAAATTAAAAGGATGCCAATAATAAAGTGACTGGATGAGTGGAGAGGAAAGCATTATTCACAATATATTCTCTCATAACTTGTGCAGGATCACACTTATCGACTGAAGAAAGAGAGGTGATCTGGACATAGTTACAGAAAGAGGAACAGCTAGCACATAAGATTCTTGTCAATGACACAGATTAGATTCCATGCACGATCAATATTCTTCCATA
>OAMR01000954.1:272786-284311 GCA_900205405.1 Echinochloa crus-galli | reverse complement strand
AAGTGGAGACTTATTTTTACAGATATATTCGAAAAAACGTTATGAGGATGCATTTAGAAATACCATAGTAATGATGAACAGAATAATACTCCTTTCATTCTAAATTATTGGTCACTTGAGTTTTGTCATGAGTTGAAAACATTTCTAATTTTTACCAGAAAATATGTTAATTTCTACAATACCAAAAACATATCAAGACATATTTAAGTGTGGATTTAATGAACTAATTATTTTAATTTTTAGGTGTTGCTATATTTTAGACTTGGACAAAGTTAGACAGGTCTGCCTTAAAACAAAACTAAAATTTTCAATAATTTGGAATAGAAGGGGTAACAAGTTGAAAGAAACCTGAGACCACATGTAGTTAGTTTACTGTTTCAATCTGTATAGTACCAACCTGGGTATGTGGAAATATATTCATAAAAATATCTGAATCATGAAGCCGTGTAGTCTATATATACACTATATTTTTACAAATTCTAGCTCCCTCCATCCCAAATTATAAGTTGTTTTGGATTTTCTATAGACAGAGCTTTTGCTATATATGTGGATATTTATTTTGTCTAGATACATATAAAATCTTTGTACTTAGAAAAGCTAAAATAATCTACAATTTGGAATGGAGGAGGGTAGTATATTACTAAATTAACATTATACAAGGATACATTCACTAGTAGAGAACTGACTTTCGATTTACCTCCTTTGGTCCCGGACGTAATTGGGGCCGGGACTAATGTGAGCATTATTCCCGGTCCCAAACGGGCCGTTGAGCAGGCCCTTTTAGTCCCGGTCGGGAGCTCCAACCGGGACTAAATAACACCCTTTTGCCGAGACTACAGTTGGTAGGCGGGCTTTAGTCCCGGCCGGGGGCTACGTCCGGAGTAGTCGATAGCGCAAAAAGCTACAACCTACAACCCCTTCTCCACTCTTCTAATGCTCATGAAAGCAATTCCAGGAGATCATCTTGTTGTGCGTGCATTGGATGCCACTAACAATCATAGCTTGGTTAGCTGCCTCTCCCAAGAACACCCTTTATGTTTGTTTATTACAAAGGGAACTTGCCGTTTACATGTAGCGCAAAGCTATCACTGGTACGTCCTTGCTCTGTCCTATACTACCAAATTAGTAACTCTACTTCATCTATAGTTGTAGCATTGTGATGATGGCTATATGCAAGTAAGGGTAAGAAAGATCAGCCAGGGATGAAATGATCAACTAATCTGCCTGATTTCAACTAGTGATCCAAATGATTTGTTGCAATAAACACAACAATTGATGGTGCCAACCCAGATGCAAATGAAGTTAATCAGGAATAATACAAAAGAGACTTTCCTGGCTCCATTGCTTACAGTTAGAAGACTTATGTATTACAACACAGTTCCCTAAAATCAAAAGGATGTCAATAATAAAGTGACTGGATGAGTGGAGAGGAAAGCATTATTCACAATATATTCTCTCATAACTTGTGCAGGATCACACTTATCGACTGAAGAAAGAGAGGTGATCTGGACATAGTTACAGAAAGAGGAACAGCTAGCACATAAGATTCTTGTCAATGACACAGATTAGATTCCATGCACGATCAATATTCTTCCATAACTATTAAAAGAGACCCTTTTTACTTCGTAATTTCTCACCCTCATGTTTTCGACAAGGAGCTAAAAGGCCTCATTTTTTATAGAAAAAATCTCAACAGATTTGTGATTTATCTAATTAAGAACATGATTCGTGCAAATAGCATTTTCTGTTTCAAATAGGCCACTTAAAAATGAGAATTCGAACTGTTTGTATATTCATACAAAGAAAAAAAAGTGTTTGCAAGCTGCATAAGTATTACAAGATTATCGTTTCAGCTGGCACACATGATCAAATGGCTAATATATGACAAAGGAATAGTAGATCAGATAACGATATCAATTACGCGAATTGAAAGATCTGCATGCATGTTCAGCTAGGTTTACAATACCACCCATACCCTACGAAGAATATTGTTGTGCCGGGATATGACAGGCAAAGTAAAGTCTACCCGGAGAGGCCTCGACCTTGCAGGGTAGCCATTTCTAGATGTGGAGTGGTGATCCTTAAAGGAGTACGTGGGGACAGAACCGTATGCTCTTATTCATTCCATTTACAGGCTCCCCGAAAATTTAGAAGATTATATTCCTCCTACATGTATGGACAAGGGGGGAACAAGATCTATGGTTTCTCCACTGTTCTAACTCTAATCGACTACAACCGTTAGCAAAACATGGGGGACCAAAGGAAAGTATGCCCACACTAAGAGGACCAAGCAATATTTTGTGGTATATGTAGAGTTACGTTGTAGCTTAGTTTATCAGAGGTAGCTAGGGTTCCTAGATAATGGAATCTGATGGACCTCTAGAACATGCTCTTTTAAAGGAACTAATACCTACATACATCACTATGAAACAATATATATTTTGCAATAACATGTGATGAAATTGGCGAATTGCCTACGATATCCTGGTATTCCTTTGGTAAATTGTATTATATATCTTTCTTCTCGACCTAAAATATGTGCAATACTTTGTTAAATAAACATGATAAGAATATATTCATGAAAGTATCTGAATTTAACATTTGGAATTTATTTATACACTAGATAAATATTATTGGAGATTCTCTAATATATTCGAAAAAACGTTATGAGGATGCATTTAGAAATACCATAGTAATGATGAGCAAAATAATACTCCTTTAGTCCTAAATTATTGGTCACTTTAGTTTTGTCATGAGTTGAAATATTTCTAATTTTAACCAGAAAATATGTTAATTTCTACAATACCAAAAACATATCAATACATAATTCATTGTGGATTTAATAAACTGATTATTTTGATTTTGTAGGTGTTGCTATATTTTTAGATTTGGTCAAAGTTAGACAAGTCTGACTTGAAACAAAACTAAAATTTTCAATAATTTGGAATAGAAGGGGTAACAAGTTGAAAGAAACCTGAGACCACATGTACTTAGTTTACTGTTTCAATCTGTATAGTACCAACTCGGGTATGTGGAAATCTATTCATAAAAATATCTGAATCATGAAGCCATGTAGTCTATATATACACTATATTTTTGTAAATTCTAGCTCCCTTCGTCCCAAATTATAAGGTGTTCTGGACTTTCTATAGACTTAGTTTTTGCTACGCATGTAGATATGCACTATGCATGTCTAGATACATATAAAATGTATATATACCTTAAAAAAGTTAAAATGATCTACAATTTGGAATGGAGGAGGTAGTATATTAGTAAATTAACATTATACTAAGGATACATTTGGACGATATTATGATCAGCTTAGTCAGTGGTAATGTACAAAACAGTAACAGGTCTGTCTAAAGAAAAGTGAGAGGGTAGTTAGTTTATTTTTTCAAACTGTACAGCCAGGTTTAGCGTAGGTACCAACCCTACGTATAGGTTATCTTGTCCAAGGACATACGTGTATATAACATGGAGGAACCAAATGCTGTAGGTACCGGAATCACGACCGAGAGCACTTTATACCTTTTGGACCAAAAGTACGAACGCATCAGCTACTGTTAATTATTGTCTGGGTTGAGAACCACCGTATTGATCGACGTGACAGTCCACGGTTAGAGCCGGAATCGATACCCAGGCCAGCCGGCCGGTACGGGTATAGAAACGGGTCGAGCAAGGCCGGCCGATGCGATGCTATCGATCGATATCACGACGAAAGAGATGTCTACAAACGAAACAGAATTTAAAAGTTGTGTAGACTCTAAAGGTCGGCATGCATGGGTATGCACTAGACGAAGAAAAATGCGACGAAATTATGCCTTGCTTTTGGACTTGTACATATATGTATGTGCGTGAGGATCGAATCAGAGAAATTAATCCATGCATGGAGGACACGAAGGATCTGAACTAGGTCTTGGCGCAGCGTCACTAGCTACTAGTCTATTATATTAAAATTTTATTAATCTAGATAAAAGTAAAGATCCACAATTAGTCCAATGAAATAGTAGAATAAACTAAAACTATATGTTTGATTTTTATGTGGCTTTCGTAATTAAAATGACAAATAGATAGATATATAGGTAAATACACAGGATTTTTGTAAAGAAAAGCTAAAGAAATTAGTATGCAGCTAGATTTTATATGTAGTGCGAAGAACAAAACTAAAACAAATGACCTATATAAAATGGAATTCATAATAACTATTGTCTAGATTGAAAAAGAAAAAAAGAAAAGTCCATATCAAATAAAATGTAGAGAAAAGTAAGGGATAATAGCCACATAAGTACAGATTTGTAGGAGTACAAATCGAAGTGAAGCATAATATCATCCTTATGTGTTTTTCTCTCAAGTTTACTGTATGTCGAAACTAAGAGACACTAATATCAACCTATCAGAAAAAAGGACATATCATTATCTTAGAAAGTCATATTTAATAGTTATGACAAGAAAATCCATAGTATTCATTGATTGTATAAATTTGTAAAGTCGTGAAAGGGCCTCTAGCCTAGTGGCTAGAGAACCTGAGTAGCATCCAGTAGACCTAAGTTCGACCGACTCCTTATGGGAGCGAATAATTGAGTTTGGAATAAAAAATATATAAAACTAGATAGGGGCTTCCCCAACCGACTTCGGTCAAAAAAATTGTAAAGTCTTTAGTAATTTTTTTAAAAAAAACAAATAGAAAATTTAACCTGCGTAAATTCATACTATTATTTATCTATTGTAAATTTGAAAAAGTCTTCAATAAAAATGTTAAAACATAAAACATTAAATCTAGCCTGGGCAAATTGCACGGACCACCTTACCAAGTAAGAACGAAAATGCAGTTTACGTGAAGTGGAGACTTATTTTTACAGGCTTATACATACGTATATGATACTCACTTTAATTTGTTTCCTGCTTTCGGTGTCGACCTCGACCCAGCCGTGGTTTGCGTATGGCCGCCCACGGCCAAGCACATGCATAAAAGCATTGCATGCATGCAGGGCCTGATCTGGACCAGCAACAAGCTCCGGCGACCAGCACCCGGCGGTCAAGTGATTCAATTCGTGCCGAAAGGCGCCGGCGACGACGCCGCGACGTGTGCGTGCGCACATGGAATTCCTCGATTCCGTACGCAGATCGCCAACGGCCGCCCGGACTGGACCAGCTCGATCGATCGAGAGATCTCTGCAGGCTGCTTGTGAGGCTCGCTATTACTGTAGCTAGCTAGCTGCTTGTCAGCGGTCAACACACTAGAGACTGAGCTATCATCATGTGTCAGTATCTTCCCTCTCCGTCCTTAAATAACAACTGTTTCTAAAAAACTGTATTTCTTTCACAAATATACGTTTTTCGGATGACAGTTATTAAAAGACGAGGGAGTATCTAGCTAGCAACTCTCTCCACGTAACTTCAAGCTTGCTTGGTTCCTTACCAAAATCATGACTTGCTAAAATTTTGGCAAGCTAAAATATGGGTAGAAAATATGCCAGCATTTTGACAAGTTTAATGTGAAGAGTGCCAATATTTTAGCAGCAAACCAAATAGCGACCAAATAATATGGCATGCCAAAATCTTAGTATGCCAAAATTTAAGCACTCAACCAAACAGGCTCTTCAATTCTGATTTGTTGCGGGCAGCCATATTATTCATTATCTCCTTTTTCAATTCCTTCTCTCGATCGATGGTGTCACTTATCACGGGTCGTTCGGTGAAAAGACTGTAGTACACCTAGGTGATGTAGCTAGGGTTAGCTGGAATATATGTCGGCTGCTGCTGGCCGTACTCATTCTATCGACGCGCGATGTACTGTCAAGTCGATCGGGGGTAAAAAGAAGATCGCCGATCGAACTGCCAAAAGCAAAAATGGCCGGCGGCAGGGAATTATGGAAGGAAAAAAAAACATATATGCACACGTGTAATAACAGCTTCATGTGGTTTTATTTAATCCACTGCCCTGCAGCCTTGTCTTTGACTTTGTGCAGTGGCGTACGCGGAGACAAGAGTGGCTTATCACCACTCACGCTCCCGACATGACAAGAGTGGCTTATCACCACTCACGCACGTCTCTCGCTCGTGGTGATGAATGATCCATGCACTTTACCTCGTGGTTAAATTACTTCCTATGGACCAGGGTTTACGCCGATGTGTAAATATGTATTTTTCGCCTCCATCCGTGTGTATCAGCAGCAGATAAATTTTGGCACTGTTAGGTCAAACATAATTAATTTAAGTTGCATTGATCCATCCGGCACGGCGGCACTTGGTGATGGTCGTCGCCTGTATATGTTCACACCTCGTAACTTCATGCATGCATGTAGTTTGTGGACGCGAGTGTATTGCTCGTGAAGACAGGCGACTTTCAATGGATACTGACGGAGATATAATTTAACCGGTAGAGATCGATCGACAGCTCTAAGCTCCCTCCGCAAACGAAAATGGTGTTTTACCGTTGCCGTACGTTCGGTCCAGAAATGACTAGCGGCATGGTCAGGCTACATATAGTTACTATACGCTGCGATAAGATCACGCACGCACTTAGCTGTAAATAAATGCAGCCCACGCGTTTTTACCTTTTATATTTACCATATAATATATACACGTGCGATGCACAGCTCTCTAGCGTGTTTGACCAAAAAAAATACAGATATGGTGGTAGCTAGCTAGCTAGGATATCATCAGGTCGATGTCGATGTACTGTGTGTCCTGGCTGATCATCTTCTGCCACTATAGCCTCGATCAACTTGCAAAACGAATATTGCGACCTATACAGATTGGCCAGTATAGTCAATGCAGGGGATGTATGGCTTTAGCTATCTCTGAATTATTTGTGTAAGTACAGAAAAAAATTAACAATTCAAAAGGCATACATCAGGCAAATGTATTTAAAGAAATAAAATGTAATCAGAGAAAAAAAATCTCATTTATTTGCTGTCTACTAGTACAACGCTAGATCACTTTGCCACCTGTGTGCACGGTTCCATTTTCAAGAACTTGTCTGATATGATATGATGTGCGTGATCTTAGCGATTCTAAATTATAATGACAAATCCAGCCTCAAAGTCAATGGTTCCCCCAAAACACTGGAGTCCAGATGACAACTTGCCTATACAGCGAATAAAAATCTTTACCTTGAACCTACTTAGCCGCCCCAGAACGTGCATTGCTGGGGTCGGCTCTTGAGAAATTTAGTTTATTGGTTTTCCCATGAACACTCAAACACACACGAATATCCTCGAATATCATCCTTTTCTTATTTTCTTTTTCTAGATATATATTTGTGTTGCTTTCATCCATAAGCTAGCTAGCTTCTTGGACAATCTGATGAGAGATGTATCTGTTTTACCTCTCACCATGTAAAATTTCAACGCATGCTGATTGCCTGATTACCAACTCCTAGAGAAATGTCGCATTCTGCTAGCCACCAGAGAGAGTTATCAGACAAATACGTAGCCGTCCAAATAAAAAGTACCGTTGCTGTCACACAGTAACTCCAAAGAAAATCGACTCTTGGGCGAAGTATGCATATGAATGTGTACTCCTACTTTTAACTTGTTGATTATTCAATCTTCCGTTGAAAACGAAGCATGTCTTGTTCTGCAGGGATATCACCGGCCATGTGCCCGAAGTGATTGTTAACCGACTAGCATCTAGTAGCTGTCAGGTACGTACTGATAACTCAAGAATATAGTAATACAAGTATAGTGAACTACCATTTCAATTTTATCTATCTTATGGAATTATTTTTATTTATTCTATATTGGGATACTAAATACTTCTACATGTGTCCCAAATTATATATTTTGTTTTGGTTTTTCTATGTATCTAGAAAAGTTAAAATGGTTTATAATTTGGAATGAAGAGAGTAACAAACTCAATGTACCGGAAAATACAATATTTTTATTATTTCACCAACCAGCAAAAACATGGGGCACATATCTCAACAATGTGATCGATCTCCAGAAGAGATGGACAAATCTGTTTGCATGTACACTAGTTATTAAGACTAGAAAGTTGCAACTAACCTATAGGATTTTCGAACATTTCTTCCAGCAATTCAATGCATCGCTACTGTGAACATATCTGGAGACTGGAGGGTTTTTTGTTTTTTTTTTTTTAATAAACGAGGCTGGAGGTTGCATGCATGTGAAGTCAATATTGTCCGTGATCTGTGTGTGGCTGTTAGGCACTTAGGCATACTGCTGCTTGCCAAAATCTTCCCAAATTTAATTTTGCGCATGACACAAGAGATATTGTACACAGAGAGATGTAGGCTGAGCATGTATTTTTTTTTTCTTTTTTGAACCTGTTTTAGTACGTGTCGTATCTGTGTGCTTTTTTAATAGACAGTTCTCTTCTGTTTGTTTGTTTTATAAAAACATTATTATATAGCAGAAAAGAGAGATGCCTAATCGTCAAACACATGTATTTGGCGATGACGAGTAGCAAAGTCTATGAAGTCAAAGAACACGCCCGAAGGCTTTTTTCTGCGAGGAAGCATATATGTATTTGTCCCATTGAAATAAACTTCAAATCAACCATTGGACTTATGAACAAGTTGGCCAAGTCTAAGCCGTGCAGAGCTAGATATAGTTCGTGTCGTGACTTCTTTCTTATATTGGTTGATGTTATCCATCAATATTGTCAGTAACCAGAACTAAGCGTGATTTTCATGCATGTTTGATGGCTACGGCTGTGTTTACACTACTCCAGATACAAGGATCACAAACGGTTCAAAACGGCCATCACAAACGGTTCCGTTTGTGATGTTCCGTTTGTGATGCCCATCGCAAACGGTTCAGAACCGTTTGTGATGCCCCCATCACAAACGGTTCGTTTTCCCAACCGTTTGTGATTTCCTGTGTCCGAAATAAACCCCAAAAAATACGAAAATAATAGGGAAAAAATTTATTTTCATTTGGGGAGGCCACTGGCCACCCAAGCCATCAAGCCGCAAAGTCGCGCCATTTTGTCGCGCATAGTTTGTGCGCTCCGTGGCCGGCCGGGTTCGAACTCACGACCTCTCTCTCGCGCATAGCCTCCTCTACCACTCCACCTATCCATCACATGTGACTAGCGTTCCGATTCCTATCATATTATACCAGACCGAGTTTAAATTGCTTGTTTGAGGCCCTAAACGACTTCAAATCAAAATCTGTTGAACTACAAAGTTTCCTAACTTTTCAAAACCTACAACTTTCATGTTGACCGTTTTTTCATCCGAGGTCGTTTGGAAAAACTCAAATTTCAAATTTTGAATACAAACTTACTTTTCGTTAGTAAAACAATTTCAAATTAAAAAGTTGTCAACTACAAAGTTTCATGACTTGTCGAGATCTACAACTTTCATGTTGACCGTTTTTTCATCCGAGGCCGTTTACGAAATTTGAATTTCAAATTTGAGAATATTCAAACTTAGATCTAGCAACTATATGACTTTAAATGACAAAGTTGTCAACTATAAAGTTTCGTGACTTGTCGAGATCTAGAACTTTCATGTTGACCGTTTTTTCATCCGAGGTCGTTTGGAAAAACTCAAATTTCAAATTTTGAATACAAACTTACTTTTCGTTAGTAAAACAATTTCAAATTAAAAAGTTGTCAACTACAAAGTTTCATGACTTCTGAAGATCTACAACTTTCATGTTGACCGTTTTTTCATACGATGTAGTGAGAGTAAGAATCTTATAGGTCTCTCTTATAGTTTTGGAAACTATAACTCTATGAGAGAGATGGATTTTATGAACAATATTCATATGAATTTGTCAAATGAAGAAATGACCAAATTGAAAGTTGTGCATCTTGAGAAGCCATACAACTTTGTAGTTCAACACTTTTTGATTTGAAGTCATTTACTATTTCAAAATAAGGTTTGAATGTACCATACACATCACAAAGGGTTCGTGTTACGAACCGTTTGTGATGGGGGCCATCACAAACGGTTCTTCAAAAACCGTTTGTGACGAGGGTATCACAAACGGTTTTTCAAAACCGTTTGTGATGGTGCCGTTTGTGATGATGGTTTCTCTAGTAGTGTTAGTTCCCCATCCCATCACCAAAATTCCCAAAATTCTCTCTCCAAACATCACTATCCACCTATCACATCAAATCTCTCTCATGCATAGAATACTAAACGTGGGTAAATAAAAAACTAATTATATGGTTTTGATTTGATGTACACGACGAGATGAATCTTTTGAGCCTAATTAGGTCATGATAGGACAATGTTTACCACAAACAAACAAAAGGTGCTACAGTACGCTACAGTGTCTGATGTGACATTTTTTCCAAACTTTGTCCTACACTTTTTGGAACGCGTACCTCTACACATTATAGCACGATTACTATTACGTACTGTTGGATGCTACACGCGAAGTCAACCAATAACATTATGAAGATGAAGAATCTTACCACAGGATGATCATTTGTCCGATATATATATATCCCGGGCCGTGCATGCATGCGTGTCTCGCTCAAATCAAATCAAATCGATCGGACGGAACCGGCGGCACCATTTGGAGGAGATTAAGGTGCACGAATTCGAACCTTATCGATCAGGTGAACGGAACCGGACGTGCATCTCGGCGTATATGCTACCTTGACGCGACGACGCACGTACGTACGTCCTGAAATTTGAATGCGGTGTGTGGAATGTAGTGGCCTCAAGGAAACGCCACAGTTCCTAGAAAGCTCAAGACACCGTTGGTCTCCCAACACGTGTGCAGATGTACAATATATGTACATGAATGGGGATCACTGTTCCTAACTGGAGTTTTCTCATTGTATGAATTTGGCGCCGCGTACGGTGATGTTGAATTCCCCTTTATCTTTTTCCTGCACGTACACTATGATTTTCAATACAATGTGATTGGTTCTGTGTCTCTTTCTTTTCTAGCACGCAGAAAATGTGCCAAAGGTCCACCGGTAAAGAAACACACTTTCCACTACCGGAATCAAGACGACGCAAAGACCATGTAGCACACGGCAAACATTTTGCCGTCGGTAGCTCACGGCAAAGCCCCGACAGCAGCCAGCGCAACGCCAAACCATGGACACGCACACGATATAGTGTTTGCCGTGTGCTAGGATGAGCACACGGTAAAATAAAGTAGGAAACGGCGAGGAACTACACGACAGACGGAGACGACGGCGACCTGGTCAATAGTTTGCCGTTAACTTTGCCGTGTGTCAAGCAACAGACACACGGCAAATAATGGAACCAGAGCCGTCCTGATTGGTGTTAAACAAAACCAGGACTAAATTATTGTAGAAATTAGTCTGGATAGTAATACCAACCGAGACTACTCGGACTAAAAATCTTTCACGGGTGTGGAAATTACTCAGGACTATTTCTAAATTAGGAAAAAAGTCCAAATTACTCCCCTCAAGTATAGCGAAAGCCCGGATAACACCCTAAAGTATGTTTTGGTTTAATTTACCCCTTAAACTATGTTATTTGGTCCAACTTACCCCTTAACATAATTTATCTTTTTGTTTCTCCATGCACAAGATGAATTTTAATTTTAGACTTTGCAGGGAGG